>WYDI02028710.1:18472-44626 GCA_009867235.2 Psittacus erithacus
AACACCCCCAAGTCCTTCTCCACAGGGCTGCTCTGAATCTCTTCTCTGCCCAACCTGTAGCTGTGCCTGGGATTACTCCGACCCAGGTGCAGGACCTTGCACTTGTCATGGTTAAACTTCGTAAGGTTGGCATCAGCACATAACTGAAGACATGTTTATAGAGATAACATAATTTGTACCCTTCCTAGTGTAATACAGCATTGCCCCAATTAAGTACAGCCAAAGTATCAAGTTCAAACCAATGAAATTGATATTTAACCCCTCCTGCTCACAATATTTGAAAGCAATCACTTTATATCATTCAAAATAGCACACAGTACTGGTTAATTAAGCTTTTCTTAAAGTGGAATTTATTTTTACTTCTGCTTAGGGGAAAAAATAAAAGTCATATGTCTTTCATTTGGATTTGTACTCCTTGAAAATCAACTGCTTTGAAGTAGCTCTTTCAGGTAACTTAACTGTAAGAGCATGGCCAAATTCTGCAGTCTGGGTGTGTGCTCTATTCACAGCCTTATTTCATATGCCAGGGAGACATGGTGTCCCAAACCCCCTAAACCAGAAGTGAAACCAGGTAAGAAGCACAATATTTTGCATCTGATCCCTGGCCTGTGAAACAGGGAGATCAGCACTGTGAAGTGCCCCTATAGGTAAACAAGGATTCAGCCCTACATAAGACGAATTAATTGAGAGCTACATTCCTCCACTGAAGAGAAAACTCTTTTGAGATGTTAATATACACGGTAGCCTAGGACAGAAAAAGCAGTACTGTTTACTGCACTCCTGGAAGCAAGAACTCCCTTGAGGAAGTGAGCTATGGACTTGGAAAAGTACAAAATAATAATGCTTGTTTCATGCAGTATTTGAGCAATAAATAATTAACATATTCTCCTGTTTCTAAGATGTCTCATGTAACAACCCTGTGTTCATTCATAGCATTTTGAAGGGCAGTAGGAAAACAGCTTCCCCAGCACTTGCCCTTGAATGTAAACACAGACAAATTTGCTATTCTGTGCAACTTCTAAGCTGCACTCATGAGCCATTCATTTAACTTTGATGTAAAATGATGTGAAGGAGTTGGAGATGAGGAATGAAAATGGAACTAAAAAGTCATCATTTAGGTCCAATGGTTTCATTATAAAATCTTTTAAACTTTTTTGACAACGCTGATCAGCTTTGTTATTTTCAAAAGATGCTGTACAATCTAAAAGCTGCAGTCAGCTTGGGGCTCTGTTATGCCTGGTGGAAATGCTGAGTGTGCAGCTCTCATACCACTTCAAGTATTGAGAAGTTTTTCCCTACAAATGCAGAAATCATACAGTTCAGGAGTATTGTGTAAGGGTGGCAAAGGCAGAATTCTAGAACTGCTGACTTCAATCCTGCATTTTTAGCTGTCACATGACATGATGGTGGGTGATACGCTTCACATGTGCTAATATCTTTCTACCCTTAACAAAAATGGCATAGTTAATCACCATACTTAATTTCCACAAGTCATGACAAAGTTCAAGAGTCCAAGTAATTGGGTGCTATCATTCAACTAAGCATTTGCATTTTCAAGAATCCACAGCTCCTCTTCAGGAGCTGCAGGTTTCAAGAGTCACCCGGAGTGAAGCCATTAGCATCCTTTCAGGATGCATCCTCCTAGTAAAGAGTTGCCAAGGGTGTCAGTGAACAGCAAGATCAGGCCAGATAAGTCCTAGCCAGTAACTGCAGCAGAAGATTCCTATAGTCCCACAGAAGGGAATCTCCTTCTTCAGTGGCGTATGCTAGAGCAAATATACAGGGCAATGGATGCTGTGAGCTGTTTGTTACAAACTGCATTGCCCCAGGAGGAGTCACAGAGATTTAGCAGGGCAAGTAGAGTTTAAGCAGCAGGCAAGTGCTGGTGCTATTTGCTTGCTGCTGTCACTCCCACACCTTCAGAAAGCTTCTCTCAGGCTGAATTCATTACCATCTAAGGAATTACATGCCCAGGTTGTGTATCCTTTCTGCTTCTGAGGGGAAAAAGCCAGTAGGGGAACAACTAATACAGTTTCCTTCTTCTACACATTATTTACCTCACCGAATGGTGATGTTCCCTTTATTTCAGCGGCGTTCCTATATATTCTAAGTAAGCCATTAGGTCTTGGTGTCATACTTAAATTATAGGCAGTGATTCTATTATTTCTGGAAAACAAGGGGAAAATATGGGATCATGGAGGCTACTGCTTATTTGAGAATTTAAAAATTATAATACTGTAATCTTTCAATTTGGTATCATCAAGTTGAGTTCACATTTCATTTATGCAAGTGCATATTTTTATCCTGAACTGCCACAATTGTTTTATGATGCTAAATCTGGTTTGTTTTTTTTTTTGCCTCAGTAGTCCTGCAAATTCCTTCACATAGGATACTTACGCATTCTGGAGACTGATGGGCCTGAAGCACAGTAAAGGTTTTTTTCATAAACAACATTGGATTTACATCCACAAATCTGGTTGTTCTCAACTTTCAAACAACAACATTTGCAGTTGTATCACACAACAGAGTACTTTGCTTATTTTCCCTTGCTCCTGGGAAACATAAGCTAAAGTGGAAAAAAATAATTCTAAACTACAGATTCCATTTTTTCATATACAATCAGGATGGGGCTTCACAATCCTCCACCAAACCCTGCCACTTCAACTAAGGGAATAGACATTGGTGTATAATAAGAACTACTGCAGCCTGTACAGACAAGAGACTTACAGAAAGTGTTTCTTCTCCAAACTCTGGAGGCACTGAAGTTTCTCTAAGAAATGGGTAGAAAAAATGAAATCTATCAGAAAGAACAGATCATTTAAAATATTATGTAGTTTCAAATTCTATTTTCTGTGTTAAGATTTATCTATTCTCATTCTGATGTGAGGCAAAGATGGTTTCACTAGAGGTGTCATGATACATTTTATTCAGGGAGAAAGTAAGAAAGGATGATTTTAGCCTAAACAATTAAATATTTGCTTTTAATAATGTTGACAGTAACTGAAAATAAAGCTTTATATTTACAGGTTTTGAGTTTTAGGCTGCCTTAATGGTGAATGCTGTTAGTTTTCATACGAACACAAGATGAACATTATGAAATTTTATTGTTAGCATTCAAGTACCCATTCAGTTCTTGTGAAAATTCTTGTGAAACCAAAAGTCATTAATTTCTACCAGAATTTAGAGCAATGGCACTGCAGGAATGCAGGAACCTTCTGCAGTGCCTCTCCATGAAGAGAACAGTATTTTTTATATCTAGAGTCCTTATGAGATGCTAACATATAATGAAAAAACCACAGCATACTTTCATATAATGATTAAGGAGGAGAGTGGCAAAGGGAAGAAATTCAAGAGCCAGGTAACCAAGATTGCTAACATGCCTGGTTTTAGCTCTTACTTAACCATGATCAAGCAGGAGCAGGACTTGGGCCTACTGAGACTTACAACAGATTGCCAGATATTGGTCTGTATTGGTAAGAGTAAATAGAAGTGACAGATATTGCACAGTTCAGAGAAAGAAGAGGTGAAAAACCCTATCTCAGTCCACTTCAGAGCTTTCCTATTTCCATGAACATGATATGTAGATGCCTAACAGCTGTGGCTGTGTTTATTTACAGTAGCTGTTCACACAGGAACAAGAAAATTGTAAAGGATTACTATTACAGACCGATTTTTCCATGAACCAAAGTGAGTCTTGAAGTTATTCTTCTAATAAGCCATTAAAAAGGACAAATTTAGGTGGTCTTTTGAAGCACTAAAAAGAAAATGTTTATCCTTGTCCTGAGGGCTTTTGTATGAATTAAATAAAACTGACTGCGTATTTTCATTACTGCAAAGCTTCCATTAGGAATAAGTAGTTAAGGTTTTGATGGGGAGTTTTGCTTAAAATAATCAAGTGAGATTGCATGGTATGCTGTACCTCAAGAGGTCTCCTAAGATGTCTGAGTCATACTGATGAGAATTAAAAAGAGAGATTCTTAAAGCACAATAACGAGAAAATTTATTTGTAGCGCAGAGCTGCTGTAATGTCATTAAGTGAAACAACTTCAAGACTGGAAGGAGAAGCTTTTGCTGAAAATTTGCAGATATGATTTTCTCCTGTGGCTAAAGTCTAGCACGGCAGTGGCAGTAAGAGGTGGCTCTGGATCTCTGAACCTGGACGCCAGCTTTGCTGGCCTTGCGCTCTACAGTGTAAACACACCACATGCTGATCTGCCTTGCTATATACTACAGAGCTTGTCAAATATTGAAGACGCTGCTAGCAAAGCCACTTGCTCTCCAGCCTGATCAGAAGGATGGCTGTGGATACAAACTAGTGGATAAAGCAGTGGTCAAAATGAGATACATCCGCTTTCATGGAAATCATCTTTTTGAGGGTGTTGATTCTGAAGCTGAAGGAGGGCACCAAGAGAAAGTGTGGTGCCCACTAAGGGGAGCTCATTCCTTGACTGACACTCCGGCTTGAGAAAAAGAGCAGTTAAAGGGAAATAAATGATCGATTGTAGAGAAAGCCAATGCTAAGGAAAGTCAAACAATCTTGAGGTAGAAACAGGGACTGAAATACAGAGTAGCTAGAGAAAGACGACTAACAGTACTGCTAAAATTGAAAGTAAATTCCTAAGATGGATGGGGTTTGAATTTTTGAAAATGGGAGTAATTTTATGTCTCTTCTGTGTTTCCATGACAGAATGAACAGTGGGATCCCTGATCCTTATTGCTGTTAATTGGCATAGCTTCACAGAGAAGCATAATTTTGACTATATCTGTTGGGCCATGAGACAGAGAAAATCCCTTTTTCCCCATTGCACAGCATCAGTCAGTTCCTCCCCTGAGGCAGCCTCCTTCCTCAGCAGTCCAGTTTCTGTACTCATTCTTTTTATCTTGCACTTGCTAACTTTGTTTGAGGCTGCTGCAAAGGAGATTATGAGGCGTAACTAACAGGCAAAACAAGCTTTGCCAAAATACACATGTCCAAAGTCAATGTGGCTGGTTTACTTTTAAATACCTCTTAAATATTTTATATAGATACCTAGAAGAAGCATTTATTCATTATAGTTTTATAGCTATAATATATTTATTAAAGACTGTCTTCCTTTCTCAGGCAAAATTCTGAATTTTAGAGGATTTCTGCTAGAGTGAGATGTTCATTTGGCTTTTATTGTGCAGTAATGAAGGCAACAAAATACAAAAAGCCTATAATGAAATGTTACATGAAAAGGACACAGACCTTAAGGTGATACAAACAGGAAAAATATAATGAACCATGTGTCATGCTGCTGCAGCTGTTTCACCTCTTCCCAATATTCACAGTCTATATAATCTTGGAAAGCACCAGATGTTTAGGGGAAGCTGTCCCACTCTCCCCAGCTTTGAAAGTAGATGCAAGATTTATTAGTGCTATATAAATGTGTTTTCAGTCCCGACTTTAACATTTATAAACTAGGTGGAACATGTAACACATCCTGTTGTCAGAGACCTCGTTTACTTTCCTCTGCTCCTCCTCGCTTGTATATCTTGGGTGTTGCTGGGCATTGCAAGAATTACAGAACGATACCAGAGACAGTCCAAACTATAGTATTTGCTTAGTTGCTGACAACACATCTGAGAGTTTTCTCCTAGTACTAACTTCTGCCAAAACATCCTTGCAATACACAGATTATGAGGGAAGCAAAACTATCCTCTTGTGTATGAATATGCTCTAACATTCAGGATTCCTGCCTATGCAGAGACTGTTAGTGCACAAAATTATCTTTTTTATTTTTTCTTTTTCCTAGTGCATGGTTCCTAGTATTGGAACAGGATAAAAACTGCTCATGCATAATTTCCAATCTTTCATAGCTCAGTGGTGCTGTAAAGTGCTGCCGTCCGTTTTAATTCAGTGAGTAGAAGTTTTGTTGTGTTTAGTACTAAGGGAATTATGTGTGTTATTAGAAAGCCTCTAACAGCTGTCAGAGACAGAGACAACTTGCCACATTTCAATCTTTCATAAAGAAAGGTCTAAGGACCCTCATTCTCAGCAAAGCTGTCAGAGGTCTCAAAAATGGAATAAAACAGAATATCTTTTCCAAACACAGGAAAATCTCTGTATCTCCCTCTCTATTCCCTTCCCCATCAAGTTGTCGAGGAGAAGTCGTATAGGTAGAAGAAAGAGGAAACATTTCTTGATGTATTTGCACTTTATACTACCTTGTCATCACTGACCTGAAGGGATAATTGCATAGCAGCCTGCTTACCTTTAAGGAAGCACATAATGTATTGCACAGCATTTAATGAATTACCACTCTGTTTTAACATAACTTACAAGCTTTCACGCAGTTTTTCTTTTCTGAGAGCAGGAACAATAAAAATCTGAAGAACAGTGATGAAGACAAGGGCTTTGCATCAAAGACTCTGAAAGTCTCAATCTGTAAGCATTTCCATGCTTTCCAACACATACCTCACCCTGCCCAGCACTCTTACGGAATTTAAAGCACCAGGAAAGGTGCTTTCTCTTAAGACCTGAAATCCCACCTTTCAGCTTTTGATTTGAACAGCTGTTTGCCTTAATAAAAACTCTGCTGTTTATTTCAGTTAAAATGTTTGGGGTTTTCTTTGTTTTTTTTTCTAAAAGCCTACATTATTTTCTTCAATCAGAATTGGTGACAATCCAGCTCTTGCTTACTCTTTAATGATAAAGGGTAAGTAACTTATTCAATGTTTTCAATAGACTGGTATTGTTTTCCCATCTGCTCCTACTTAGCTTTCTGAGGATGAACTGACTCTTCTTTCCACACCAGTAATCCCACAGTTATCCTTCTATACATCACTGCTTGTGGTGTCAGTTCCTTTAACCAGTTGGAGGAACTGAGAAGACATATTTATTTACAACATTTGTTTATTATTGTTGTTTGCATTTTTGCCATATGCTATTTTTATAGCACACTGGATGTTTTTCACTCTTCATGCTCTGATTAATTTTTCAGCCCGTTTTCTTTTCCCTATCCATCTTGCACCACTGGATAAAGTGAAAATCCACGAATGAGTCAGAGACAAATTTTTAAAGTCACATTGGTCAGTGGGGTTTGAAATTAAGAAAGATGAGATTGCTTGTATTTTGTCTTTTCAAAAGTAGAAAATACATGCCTCTTCTTTGGTTGCGATAAAAAGAGTTTCATCCCATCTTTTCCAGGTGCTTTTACTTTCCTGAAATCCAGTCTAGACTGTGATGCTCATTAGTGCCTGGTGTAACTAGCTGTTTCTCTTCTTTCTATATTATCACTAGCCTTATCTAATTCTTCATCCTATCATGTGTATCATCAAAAGCAACCTGAAGCTCTTATTTCTTGTGCAATATTACTCTTCTGGGAGTTTTTTTTGTTTTTTTTTGTTGTTGTTGCTGTTTTTTGCTACAGGATATCTGAATGGTTGTTTAAAGGAAATTTCTTAGTTTACTTGAGTAAAGAATTATGTGAATAAAACTGTAATAGCAGTCTTCCTTAAATACATACTCTGTGCTCAATCCTAACATTTTTGATTGCATGTTTGGTACTTTCTATTCAACACAGTGAAAGGGAGACTAACATATTTCAGTCAAGAACAAGGAATTAATAATTTGTCATTTATGTAACTTTTGAAGATTTTTGCCTATATACTACCAGAATTAAGAACAGCAGCTGTTGTGATTTATGTTGACTGGATATATATAGTGTTACTCTCTCAGCTTGCAAACACCTAGTTTTTAGTTGTAATACATACTATTTCTGCCACGTTAAGCTCGTTATTAAATCCTCAGCAAAAGCTTTCTCAACATTTCACATGTCATGTAATAATTCAGCTCAGAAGCCATAACACCACACCATTCCTTTTGAAATATGAAATACAAAATGTTACTGGCTCAGGAAGGGAAGAGTAATCTCCTTCTGCAAGCCATAAGGTCAATTAGAAAGTAAGGTACATCTGCAGTTGCTTCACAGAGAATATCGACCAACAGTGCCTTCTAACCTCACAAAACTCTGCAGATGTTTGCCATTATAAGCATTTCCTTTCACTAATATTTAAACTCTTCTTACCTATGAACAGATTCCACTCAGTATCCAAATCAGCCTGATTTGCTAGGCAGCCCTTCATTACATTGAGGCAATAGTTGTTGCAAGGTTTCACAGTGGGAAGTCCTCTGCAGTAAGGGCAGTACAACATCTTCATTAACGCCCGGATGCACCCTGGGGTGGGACTGACCTGCAGAATTTAAGGGGGGGAAAGAAAAAGAAAAAGGAGGAAATCAATCTCCTGTTCTGTGAATTTTGGGATTGCTGAGATTATGCCTTTCAGGCAATAAGTGCAGAAGGGGCAATTTGTGGAAAGAACTCACCCCTAACAACATTCTCCTATGAGACTAATCGATTCCTGTCAATTACCTTCATTTAGTAGAGTCAGAAGCGATTTTCAGGAATGCAAAAATCAACACTCACCTACTGATGGCTGTGCTTGTGTGCCCAGCCCTCCCACACAAAGTCTACTGGAAAGAGAAGGATTGACCTTCCAGGGAATCAGCTGGACAGTATCTGACTGATCCTAACACAGAGGATCCTGAGGAGACCCCATGCTCTTCCTACTCAAGCTAGAACTGTCAGTCACATTGTCATTGGATCAGATTCTCCACTTCATTAAAGCACAGTGAATCCAGATAATTGTGATGATTTTGATAAAATTATTCAGAACTGCACCATGACAGAGGGATACCATTCTGTTTTCAGGAAAAAACATCCTGTCTTCTCAGACAATTTCACAAGGAGATCAGGCAGGGTTTTTTTTTTTGTATGCTTTCAACATCTCGAGTGACAAAAAGCATTATCGACAGCAGTCTAATGCATTTCTATTTCCATATCAGCACTTTACAACATGGCTGCACATGGTGAACTTAAAGCAGCCACCAGCATCAATGGAAAGACACCCAATGAGTTTAGGATTTCCAGTCAGTCATTAACACTGGGCATGGCTGACAGAAAGTAGTGTGTAGGTATTATTTTTTAGTAATATGTGTTACAGTTTGCTCTAGAATGGTATGGGTTTCCTCAAGAGGGAGCATGAAGGTCAGAGAAGGGTTTTTGCATAAGGCTTCTTGATTATTTTTTCCCTTTACCTCATCTTTTTTAGTCATCAAAATGCTGGTCATCTATTCAGAAATGTATCTTCTGTGCTCTGTGGAGAGAAGTAGGTCCCTTTTGGGTTGTTTCTTTACCCTACCTCTGGAAAGGTATGGTAAATCATATTCTGGAGGACATTCACTGAATCCTCCATGCTTAAATTTAAAACGCACAAATTAGTCACATTTGACAACCATGTGAAGTTCCTTGGGTAAATATTATTTCCCCCATCCTCTCATTTCCATATTTGTTTCATCTCAGACTTAAAATCCTATGTATACTACAGTGTAAGTTTTCAGGCCAGAAATCTTGCATTAAAAGTGTACATTAGGTACTACTGCAATAACAACTTGTCATGGTGCAGTGGAGCGCAAGTTTCTTGTGCTGAGGTGACAATCTAGAGCAATGACAAAGGGCTACAGGTTCCTCAGTGATTTTGAAATTCCTGGACAGGAAAGCGCAAAGCAATGGCGCTCCTTTCACTCATTCTGTTGGTTTATGAATAAATGCAACACTGACTTTTAGAGAACTATGCAGAGCATACTCTTCACACTGGACATTTTTACATGAAAATGGCTCTGTTAAGAGTTATAGCAGATGCTTCTGAACATGCTCAGAAGTGAATTTTGCCTTGGTTTCCTAGGGAAATGCACTTTACTAGCACAACATTGATGGTGTGTGTGAAGTATATTTATCCATCCTTTTCTGATAACTTTTGAATCTTTAGCAAATTTCACTCAAGTTTGACAAAGGACTTCAGGTCTCAGAACATGAAGTTCCTACAAGTTTTTTGAAAATAGCAGGGAGAAGAAAAAGAGAGGTTCTATTACTGCTTTTATTGAGGAAAAGGCTGAAGCATGAGGTCAGTTCCTCACAGATAACAAAGAATCCATGTGGAGAAATGATGTTATGAATGAACTACAGGTTAAAAAAGCACCAGGGGGAACTTTCACCTTATTAAACAGCAGAAAATGCAAAAAGGAAAGCTGGACTTCATTTTCCACTGCTCAGAAGTATTTTTTAGAAGCTCTTATCCAACTGTTTTAACTTTTTACCTCCAAACTTAGAACAGGCCCATTTTTACAAAAAGTTTAGCACCAAAAGCAGGATGTAAGCAGAATACATATACTCATGGAATCTTCAAAATTACTTTGAGATTGCTGCTTAAAGCCTGAGTAATTTCTGCCTGTGGGCACTGAGAGTTTTATCAACAAAGTTGATAAAAAAAGTTACGCTTAAAGCTATGCTTCTTCCCAGGCCCAAAAGTCTTGTCAATGTAAAGCTGTCAGCACCTAGTTGACCCCTGAGTTCAGCTGGAATCCACATGTTCTCCCATACAGAACTTGCTTCCCAAAACCACTTCGTACCTGTACTAACAGCACATATACCTATAGGATCTTGAACTTGTACAAAATCTTCCTGACAATTTCATTCTTAAAAAGCATAGCAAGAAGAGAGAAGACTGTGGAGACTACGGGCACGGACTCCAGTTCTGGTGAAAACTGAAATCGTTTGTTTCGTGTCTCACATCCCTTTTATAGTCTACACAGTGCTAAGCAGTAACTTTCCACTGTTTCACTCCCTTATCATCCCAATTTAGCAAAGCTACTGAGAATTACACATATTCACATTGTTTGGTCTCTCTTTGAGATGCACATCCTGCTTTATCTTGCAAACTGCCTGCTTTGTTTTGCTAGCCGATCTTTCCCATTCATTGTTCTCTCAACAGTTCCCAGAGCTCAGACTGTCCAGAGCATTAACACCTGGTGTTTTCTTAACCGGAGGCTTAAACCCAAACAGGGCAATAGCATCTGGTATTTTCTTCGCTGTTCCCAGGGCTTAAGCCAGACCAGGGTGATAATGCCTGAATCCGTTTCCATAACTATTTCTATCCCATCACCCGCAGAAGCCAACCTCTGTCTTTATATTACATTTATATATATCAAATATCATAAATATTTATGTGAGCCTTATTGTATCACAAGGGTAGTCAGAGAGGTAAGTAGCTATTGTGCCTTAGAAGTCTGAAAGCTAGAAGTTAAATACTGTGTTACAGCAGTTAAGTGCCTTTGTGAACCTAGCCTTCACTGAGCAGCTATGTTTGAGTTCTCAGCCTCAGCTGTTTTTTCTGTACCTTTATTTTCAGAGAATACAGTCAGGCCTTTTTCCTGCCTCAATGACAGCTGAAGTATCTTTCATGCAAAAAATAATGAAATTTTGCTCTAACATGCTGAAATCTTTGTTTAGAAAAAAAAATCTTGACTATAAAAATATTCAGCTTAAGAGTGTATTTCAGAAAGCTATGAACCCATGAAATCTGGAGATTATCACAGACAGTTGATTTTCAACCACCTATAATTGTCTTGCTACTTCTTGCTATTGGCAAATTCTGTGAAATGTATTTTCAAAGCCCATTTCTCACTCCTATCTTAAAAAAAGAAAAAAAAATAATTAGTCTCTCACGGCTGATAATACTTTTCTGCAGACCAGCCAAAAGGCAGATATTCATTTCATTCAGAAGTATTCAAGACCTGCATTTGCTGAGGAGAGCTGATCCTCAGCTCGGGAGTTTAAACATTTTTCTGCAGCTGATATTTAGGGATGGGTACAGCTCCTTTTTTTTTTTTTTTTTTTTTTGTCTTTATAATACATTGCAATTGGCCCTGTGCTAATCACCGCAGAGAATTTCCATGGACTTCAAAGTTTAGAAATAAGTAGTCCTCATGTAAATCATGTATTACAAATCAATCAGATCACATTGAATGATATAACTGGGGAAACTGCTATAGAGTCATTAATTATATCATGCTGTATCCCTGACTGACTAGGACATCTTCATTCTAGTATAAGCATATGAGGAAGACGGTCCATTAGTAAAGTGCCTTTCTGAGCTTTGATTGAACCTAGTAGCTGCAGGACATGTTACATCACTGCGTTTTGTAACATTTTCTGACAACTTCAGCTTTATCTAAATGTATGTTTTTGCATACATGCAAAAAAACCCCAAAGCAAGATTCTTAAGGGCTTTATTACTCAACATTTGTTTTCCCCTTCAGAAATTCTGGGAGGAGCATTATTTCATTTAGAAAACAGATTTTGCAGTGGTGAACTTTCAAATATAAATAATTGAAGAAAGAACTTCTTTGGGTAAAAGCCATGAAATTGTACTCTCCTGTAACACTGCATTTGCAAATGCTGCTTTGTTATGTAATTGACCTGTTTTTTATAATAAAAAACCTTGGCTTTGTCAGGTACACAAACACAAATCTTCTTTCTGATACCCACAATCAGAGAAACTGATTAAACAGCTGGTCACCTTTAGAAGGATTAAACACACTGACATGCAGTTTTTCCACTTTAATTTATAGAAGATTTCCTACCAAAGTAGCTGGTATATGTTGTCTGGTAATAAAGCAGTGGTTTTCTGTCAAAGAAGGTACTTAAACTCACAGCATAAAGCCATACTTAGGTCCAGATACTGCCATTTCTTGGCATACGATAAAATCTTGTCATATAATAAAATTTGTCAAATATGAGCAAAATTAATCCAAACTGAATGCCATCCCAGAGACAACAGCTGGGGACCCAACTTCTTCCTGCATTTCCTATGCTCCCAAAGGAACTGATCCCATTTGGAATCACATAGAGTCACCCCTTAGCATGAAGACCTTGGCGGGGAAACCAGCGATAAGAACCTGTTGATTTCTAGCCAACTGATCCAGGAAGTAGATACTCTTTTAAAATGCTCTACACTAGAATAACCCATAGTCTGGGAAGGAGAAGAGGACTGAATTTTATGTCTTACAAACTTGATGAATGCATTAACAACCAGCTGTTGGATAAAAAGTGGAAACTTCTACTTGCTTCCCATTTGGTGTTCAAGACAAAATATCAAATACTTTCCTTCAGACAAGAAGGTGAGTTATATTCCTGCAATCCCATGTAAATGGTGCACAAGTGGAGAGAACAGATCCTGTTCAAAATCTCCACAGTATAATTCTAGTATTTCTATCCAAAATGATATTTAAAATCAAATAGGACATAAGGAATAGAAGTTCATGCTTATAATTTCAGAAGAGAGGGAAGAAAAACCTTTAATTAAGAATTGCTGATTATTGCATTCAGTCTGCTAGAACTGAGGAAACTTCTCCTAAGCACAAAAAAAGGGTTTCTTGTCACCCATTGTAACAGTGAAGTAACTTAGATCAGATTGAGATGTATCATGAAGTAAACTTTATAAGGTACACATGATTACAGCAAACCTTTAGATCACCCACTCTAAGAGCTAGAGGTCTTTTTTTCTTTCCTTTAATTTTTGATTCACTTCAATACTAAGGCTAAAGTTTATCCCAATCATTTGCTACTTTTTGTCATATGTCTTTGACATTATCTTCTCAAAATGTTACAATTGCTCCCTATTTATTTTTTTTGAATACTAGGGAAAGCAGGAAAAGCTTAGCTGGCAATGATGCTTTTCTTCTTTTTGCTCTTTCTTTTCTTCAAAAAAGATTTGCTCACAGTTGGATCCAAATGATCTGTTTTTCTCCTTGTCCATATTTTGGCTATTTTCATGAGCACTGTGCTAGTGCTGATTTCATTTAATAATCTAGATATCAAGCAAGTTCTTTTCATCAGATTTCAGCTGAAAATATCTCCGTAACTATATAGAAATATTCATAAGATATTTGAATGCTTTATTGAAGTACTTCTCATTGTTTCAGTCTGGCTTTTAGATGCTAAGATAACAATTCACTGCTTTTATAGCACAACCTGATATAAAACCGGAAATACTGCATCAGCCATACTCAGTTGGGAATATACATTGTAGATCAATTTGAGAATACTTGCTTAAATCAACCAAATGTCCAGTCTAATACTAACCTCCTAAAGATATAAATAGTTATCTTTTTAACAATTCATAGCATCCCAGATCACTGAAGGGTAGAAGACCTGTTTGAGTCCTACAGCTTCATACTAGCATCTATGACTTTGTGCTTGCATAATACAAAAAATAAAAGTAAATAACTGCAGCCAGTTAAACAGATGTCAGATTCCCCCAATTCTGGGATAGTATATCTCTAGAATGTGATGAGATAAACTAAGGTAAATTTACATGTAATATTTTCACATCCAATAAAATACGTATTTTTTAAGAAAAT
Source organism: Psittacus erithacus (assembly GCA_009867235.2). Taxonomy (NCBI): domain Eukaryota; kingdom Metazoa; phylum Chordata; class Aves; order Psittaciformes; family Psittacidae; genus Psittacus; species Psittacus erithacus. Next base: position 32,754 of record WYDI02028710.1, read on the forward strand.
AAAGGATTTATAGTTCAATATGGTAATTAAGCTATTAGAAATAATTTTAGGGCAATATAATTGAACCCTAGAAAATTTTATACTTTAAAAAAGAAATTACACATTTATTATTAGATACAAACTGTGCAGCATTAAGCAGTTACCACACTGCAACTGAGAGGAGCCACCTTATTTTTTTCTAAAAGAAGAGGAACTTTTAGCCATTGTCTTTGTCCAACTGAGATGTCCTTTTTCATTGTCAACAATGTTGAAATCATGAGAAAGATGGCAAATGGATTTAATTTCAACACTTTATTAAAATTTGAGGCATTTTTCATACTTATTTGGTCTTCTCAGTACGGTATAGTTGTATTCCTGTATATATATATAGTTCCTGAAGGCTGACAAATATTGCTTCTCCATTTTACAGATAAAAAAAAAAAAATAAATATCACAAGCAATTTTTAAAGGTATATATATGGATAAAACCCTAAAAGCTATGCACCAGAATTTTTCAGCACTGCTCATAAGTACCATTTTAATCTGTGATTTACGTCAGTTATCATGACATGTAATTCTGAAACTGGCTATAGGACAATAAGGACTGCAAGTGTCTAAGTGATTACATCAGGAGGTTGTATATCAAATAATAAATTATTCTTGGAGAAATGAACTGTGGAATTTCACAACTTCGCCACAGAAGTCAAGGGCAAAATCACACAAGGACAAAATGGGTGAGACTGGACCTGTATTTACAGAGGAAAAGAATAGCTTCTCCTATTTTTAGGAAACTGGGAAAATGACTTTTCAGATTATCTGAATATAGAAAATCCAAATTTAGAAAACCACTTGGAAAGCTGCAGTCACAGGGATATTTTTTCTAAAGCTGTTTTTTTAATCTTTTGAATCACTTCTGAGAGATGGTTTAAAGCATTATTTTTTTACTATTTAAGTTTTTACAAAAGAAAATGTTGAATGCCCAGATGTCAACATTAAAATGTTCTTCTTACATCCCTTAAATTTTACCTGTCAGAGGCATAATCAATTGCAAACAAACTGGCTGCAAGAATGCTGATTGATTACAAATATGATTAAACTGAGAATTTCTTAGACTGAAAATAGTGCAAGCTGACAAAATACTCCAGTATATGGGGGTTTACATGCTGTGAGATATTACTGAGCTGAAAAATGTGTCCTGCAAATTTAAAATATTTACCTTTCACATCTGTTGTTAGGGTAAGCACACATTAAACAGAATTTGAGGTGTGGATTTTGCCTGTTGCTTCCCCAGCATTTCAAGGGCAAAGCTAAGGTGAAAAATCTTTGAAATAATTTCTTTCTTTCACTCCCAGGAGATGAGAAATTTTCTGTTGCACAGAAATAAAGAAGGAATCTCATAGATTGTTAGGCTTTTCAAATCCCACCAGCTTTCTGGCACATAAACTTTAAGACACTCTCTTAATCAAAAGTACTTCCTCTGCTTTCTTCCTGGAGAAAACAAGCCACTGTGTCTCACTTAAAAGGGAGCGTGCTGATTTCTTTCAGCCTCATGTAGAAATGTCTATGGCCTCCAACAGATCCTGAGGATCTACTATTCTTTGACTCACAAGGACTTCTGCTTTAATTATTTACCTTCAGAGCTCTTTTATAACAGCATACATGAATTTCCAGATGGAGGTGTCAGTCTAGCTCTTCAGGCCAGGTGATGTCTTGCTATCAAATTCGCACAGGTCAGGATTTAATTCCGAGAAGCTATTTGCTGCTTCTGGTGGTTTTCCTCTGTAAGTATGAAGAATCTATGTCACACCTTTAGCATGCAAATACTACCAGCAAGGTTGTGGCTATCTTTCAAAATCTGTGTCACCTTTTGTTAAAACTGTTTCTGTTCCACATGGGATGCCTGTGAGATGTGTATGTTGGTATATATAGTATAGCTGTTAGTCTAACGGCTTGAAAAGTACTGTCACTTGGGAATCTGATACCCCTATATTAACCCATAAAAGGGCTGGGTTGTTCAAATATTAGGTATTTTTTTAATTCTTCTCTTAGGATTTCTCAATTATTTTTGCAACTGTTTCTAGGTTAATTATCTCTGAATCAAGCAATATTACTGGATTTTCAAGATGCAATTTCAATTGCATCTCTTTTAGCTTCCAGACCCAATGAAGACTTCTGTTTCATCATCACTCTCGCCATTAACTTCTGCCTCTGCCCAACCTCAAGATTTCTGCAATAGTTTGTGTCAATCCTAGAAAATGGGCTTACTCAAAACAGTGGTCAATTGTCACCAAAGCAGACAGTCTGACTCCCTGTCTGCCACAGGGAGGGACCTCTGTCTGGGCAGATTGCTCTGAGCACAACTGGTTCAGTTTCAGCGATCTCCATAAGAGCAAATTAAGTATTGACTTGCACTAAGAACTGACACCATTTTTCATTTCAGGTGTGAAAAGTCCAGTCTTGTGGCTAATCTCCTTATTTGAGCATGACCATCAAATTCATATCAGAAACCTAGACCAAATCAGACACTGGCAGCTACGTACAAAGTGAGCCAGCTGTGCACTTGGGGCATTTCAGTGTCTGATAGAGTTTGCCCCAGGTTTTCTCTCATGACCTTGCAGCTTTTTGAAATCTGCTGTCATCATGGGTTAGCCTGCTAATACAGCCACTGCATTTTCTTCAGAGGGAAACATCTTATCAGTAGCTTCCAGGCATTGTAACTGCATATTAGCGTGCAGAAGAGCTCTAGCTCTCATGAGGGCACCCAAAGGTAAGTAAGCCCTGTGAAGAGAGCAATAATTTATTTCAGTTAGCCTGATCTTCAGGCCAAATGCAAAACGACATTGCAGGAAGGAGCTTTTCAGTCACTGGAAATTAAGCCCTCCCTTAACGTTTCCTGAAAAGGGACAGACTTACACTGTATTGTCTTCAGTGAGCACTTCAGTTTTGTATGTGGGATAATGGAGATAACAATGTGAATTTTAATTTAGAGTGTGTAGGCAAAAGCCATAGTGCTCAATTCCTCATAAATGCTAAGATGAAAAATAAAAGCATGTAGCAAACCCAGAATTTATATTTCCATAATCAGAAAGTTCTTGTAGTCAGGTTTCTGCTCTTCATCTTTTAAAAAATATTTTACTAGCTGAAAGCTTGTAGCAGAAGAATTATTATATGTTTAGAAAAGCTTGTTTGACATGAAATCTCATTTGGAAGAATAAATTTTTTCCATAAAATTAAAGTTGAATGTCATGTCAGTTTCGCAGATTTTTTTTATTATCTTCATCTACTTTTCACAGAGTTAGTGTATTACATCACAGTGGGAAAATAGACTCTGGTACCTATCAGTGGTAGAAGAAATGCACTTACAGGAGACAATAACGAAGATTCACAAGGAGCTGCAGTAACACATTTTATACAAATGGAGTTTCCATAAGTTTGTTGCTCCTTGCTGAATAGCAGTCATTAACTGCAAGACATGGCTGGCTTCATGAAGAGTTCTAGGAAGGCTTGATTCATTTATTAATAAGAAATCCTGAACCTGAATTAGCCAACCAATTTAGGTAAGACCATCTGTTGTCTAATAATATGTGACTGTAATGTGAATAGTGGTTTTGTAATAGGTATATTATGGGATGAAGGACAAGCAGATCTCAGCTTTGTCTTATTAGCTTTCAGGGAAAAAAAATTAGCTAATTTGCCACTGTGGAACATGGAATGTTTTTTCTTTAACTCTTCGCTTATCCTGTGTACAAGTAGGCCCCCTCTCAGTATTTTCTTTACCATGTAATAATGTCAAAACCAAAAAGAAAATGGGTTACAAATGAGTTACAAATACACCTTTTGGAACACAGTTATGGTCACTCATTAGTGGCAATAAATCTATTTTGTTCTAACTTAATTCTACTTGGTGTTACTTGATACTCCAACTGATATGAAAATGAAATGGCAGGCACTAGTTTATCAGCTATGTAGATGTTACTTGGTTTTGCTTTGCTTAGTTGCCCTTTCTGGACTAATACAAGAAGTTAATGTCAGCTAAGTACTGAGAGTGCTGGAAAACGGTCCTTTTATGTTTGGATGTTTGGGAATAAGAAAATGGAGAAAGCACATGTAATGCTGACTTAGCTCAAACTCTCCTAGCAGCTTTCTCAGGCTTTTTATATGGATTTTAAATAATACCGTGGATTAAGCTTTATTACTTACTATCATGCTTTTATTAATGCTCTAAAACTGAATTTTATAGAAGCATTGTCCGGTTAAGTAACAAAGATAAACCTTTTCTTTGGTCACACAAAACCAGGCATTAATCCATATGGAGATAAGGCAGAAATAAGTACAGATCTGCATGTCAGTGGCTGACATTTCAAAGAAGAATGTTATGTATTTTGTACCAGTTTTTTATTGAGCTGTTGCCTCCTCCTACATGTGAATCACTTTGAATACAGGAAAACAAACCAAATGAACGACAAGGAATATAGAACTACTGATTAGAATATTGTATTTAGAAAGTAAGTTATGCTGGATGAAACAGCCTTTCAGAAACTTGTTCATGTGCCCTTAGGAGTCTGCGTCATTTGGAACATTCAGTAGATCCTAGCCAGCCGAGTTCCTATATGCTTAGTTTTGCAAGTTAAAATTTGGAAAATTAAATGAATAATGAATGTTTGAAAACTCCAGAAAATAAACCGGACCGGAATTTTATGGTTAGTATGATAGTGGTTTGTGTGTAATAGGTGTGGGTGTTGGATGTCAGCACAGCAGTGCACCCTGAAGTGGTCATGACTACCAGTACCTGAGTATCAGCAAGTTCTTGAGTCTTTTAGTAAGTGCTGTTCCTGCATTTATTTATACTGGTATTTATATTTCCAGACTGCCTGAAACAGTAGCACAAGGTAGCACAGGATAAAACTACTATGAAAAAAATCCGTTAAGGAAGCCTAAACATAAGATACTAAATTTCCTTTCAGTCCTCATAACTTGAGTTCTTTGCTATGGATACTGTGATGTGAAAAATTGCATCAATTCATTTGTGTGTTTCTGTGTTTCACAACACACAGATAAAGGAACACGAAGCAGCAAACGATACCAAGCTCTTTGATCTTCCTTACTCTCTGCTCTGGTGGTAACTGTACAGTATGAATGCTGAGCTTCAGGGACCAATATTGACTCTCAAAACTAAGGCATCTTTTAGTCAAACAGCTGGCTATCCCATTTCCTAGTCAGAAGGAGAAAGCAATCCAGTGTCTTGAGGAAAGTAACTGGGCAAGGTCTGGCACAGGATTAAGACAGGGTATAACATGTAGGACAAGGCCCTCCATGGTTGTTGGACTGAGAAGGTGAGGCCACACTCAGCTTCTAAGCCTTCAGGAAAGCAAAGAATCTGAAACTGATTCTTTCAGTACAAAGATCCATTTACTGTATTGACTTTTCCAGAGAGGCAGGATAATGAGTTTTCTGTGCAACTTAATGAAGTCTCACCACAGAAGAAATTACATAATATGAAATCTTTAGATAGGATTGAAAAAGCACGTTTTGTATTTCCAGAACAGTAAAGTTTCGTTGCAGATTCTCAATTCTTAACAAACCCTGACATGAAAATGCTGTCTGTCCGTAAATCCCACACTATCAGTCTGGACAGGGAGCTGCTTTATGTTTGCATTCATACAGTTTTAGAGCTATAAAATAGTACCCACAAAATTTTCTGAGGCAATTCATTTTTTTTAGTAAAACTCTGAAGAGATGTAAGGAGCAGGAAGCCTTTTGTATTTGCAGGAACATGAGATCTCTGACAGCAAATACAATCCAGGCAAAATTAAAATGTACTGCAGGCGCTGACTGCTGAATGCAAAGATCAGAAGGTTCTTTTACGAGGAAAATAAAACCAAAAAGACATCAACAATAAGCCAAAAACTTGCAAATAATATTGCAACATTTTAGTCATAATTGTTTTGTTTTCTTTGTATCTATTTGTTGTTTTTTCTAGCATATTTTGGAGTTATGACTAAGTTCAAAATGCAGTGTTTACTTTGAAGGAATATGCAAGGCTTAAAGTAAATTGGTTTTCAGCCAAGGCTCAGGTAAGTTAAACATGTAACCGTTTTCATTATGTTTTGGAAGACATTTTTGCATGAGGATTGTTACACCTGTTACACCTTTTAAAATTGAAGATCATGTCTTGTATATGTGAATTCTGCTGAATATGATTAATTGTACAAAGTGGCCATTGAAGCCCTGGAGAGGGGAAGAAAAACAAAAAAACCCTCAAACTTCTATTTTAAACTGAAGGTTATAGTCAAGGTTAATTCAGGGTGTCACAAAAGTGTGACTGTGACAAGATTTAGTGACAATGTAAGGGCAAATTATTGCAAGATCAGTGGCCTGACTATTGATTCTTACCATGGGATCCTGCTGAAACAAAGTAATTATTTAACTACACTTTTACTTAGACTACCAATGGTTCCCAGAATAGACTGCACTTGAGTTTGATGTTTGCAGCTCCATCTTCACTTTTCTTTTGTGTTCATGAGTAGGGAATGCAAATATGCACTCCAGAAAATTTTCATGTATTATACCTTACATGCTGTCATTTTCCCACAAAAAGCAAGCGAGCAAATGTTTTCACTTTTCCATTCAGAATATTCTGTGATATAATTCTGAGTACAGGAGGCATGTCTTGAAATCTCAGGGTTTTCAGATCAAAATTTCTCTACATTTCATTCAAACAAATCAATGTTCAAATGGTTTTCCTGCTCTTCTTGAGCGGTTTATTTTTTTTTTTACCATCTCTAGAAGTAGACTGTTATAGTTACTGTTCATATTAAATGCAAGTAATTTAATTGGGACCTACAAGAAGTTAATAAGTAATTGAGACTTAAGATACAACAGCAAGGGGTTTGCTATAGAAATATATTAGAAAACTTAAGCATCTATAAATGACACCAACATAAGCTGAATAATCAAGATTGCATTGGTGACTATTAGATCCTTGATTCTCCTGATTCTGAAGCAGATCTATTTGGCAAATTTGTGACTAATAAAAAGTTACCATTAATTCAGGTTTAAATCTCTTGTGTACCAAGATTTAAACCATTTTGTCAAATTATACAGAGTTTAAGACTCAACAACTAAGAAACTGCAACTGGTTGTCATTATAACATTATTGTATGAAAAGTAATATGCAAAAATAGGCAGAATTCACATTTTAAATGCAGGATTATGTTCGGTGGTTTAGAACATGGAAGCATCAAATTCTGTGCTTGTATTATACACAGTGCAGTGTAAACAGTCTTGCTCAGAACAAGAATCTTAGACAATAATTGTATCGAGGGAAAAATCACAACTCAGTTTCACAAAGAGTTGATTAGAGATTTAGAGTCTAATTAATCAATAAAAGGAAGCAAAATCTAATTTTTTTTATAAGAGTAATACATAAGACCCATCTGCAGAGTTTAATCTGATCTTCACTGTATCCCACCATATCAATGAAAGCTTCATCTCCAAAGACCCTTTTTTCTCTTGAATACTGTATATTTACATTATTTAAAAAAAAAAAAATCAGACCAAACATATCATTCACAGAATATGAAAGATAATAGATGTAATGCATGAAACTATCACAGCCTTCTGCAAGTACTACTGTACTCTTAGTGACATAGCCAAGTGTTATTTAGTCCATGGTGTGGACTTTTCTCCTGCAAATGCTATTCTTATTTTAAAACTCTCCCTGAGGGAGATAAAAAGTCAGCATATTGGATGAGTAAGTAATGTAACAGCTTTCTGTAATAACCACCTCCAGTTGCCACTTACTAATCAGACATTCAAAAAATAAACAAATAAAAGGCAGTACATAAGGGGTTTGCATGCCAAATCAGTATCATGTGACTATCCGTTAAATGATAGCATAGCAAGAACAATATGTTAAAAAAAAAAAGGAAGATTGAAGAAATTTCTCTCTTGTGCACCAAAGTTCATAAGTAATAGTGTTAAAATTTTCACATCTATTTTCAACTACAACAGAGGGAACACATACATCTAAATTGGAGAGAGAATATATAAAATGTTTTGTTAATGCTTTTCCTCTGAATGAAGAAATCCAGCTACAGGGAAATTATCCTGGTTCAGGTTGTCTTTCACTGCCCTTGACACTTGACAATTCTAAGGTTTAAGAGAGAGAGACAGCTTTATGTGCTTCAGGATTCCAGTCTTGGCTCAATGTGCTCTCTTTATAAAGTCTTTTTTTTTACTTTTAATGTCTTTAACTTTTCCTTATCACAACAGGTGCCCAGCAGTTCTTTTTGTCTAATCTCTAGCAGCAGCAATGTCACTGATCTCACCATTTTGTAAGTCTGTTCATGCAGCCAGTCAGAAGCGTGGTAGGTAGAGGAAATGGGAACATGGGTTGTAAAGGTCTGATTATAGTAGGATCCCACTTCCATGAGTCATTTGTACGAGCAAATATTTCTATATTTTTGTACTTTTATTATTCCAATATTATTTGCCAAAGCTGTCTTTGGGTTTTATATCTGCAGTTGTTGACAATGCACAGAAGAACAGCCGGATCAACCCTGGTGTTTTGGCACTTAGCGAAGGGCAGGTTTGGGCCACCTGACATATCCTAATCTACTTACTAAAGACTGACCTTTCTGTATTAAGAAAAAACTCAGCCACCCTCACAGCTTCATTTTCTATTCTCCTTGAAAGCTCAAATGTTCTATGCAAAGAGAAAAGGAACAAAGTCTGGTTGAAATGTGCTTCTGAGGTTGGAGGAGAGTCAATAATCCACTGACCAAGACAGCAAAGAATAATGCAGGGAGAATAAAGGCAAATATACAGAGTGTTTAGTGTTGACATTAAAACAAGTCCAAGCTTTCTTATTTGTGTGTTTAATAATAATTTCCTGATTGTTCTAATTAAAATCTGAGGCACTTATACCTACTTAAATCTGAAGTTGACTGAACCCTGTATTTGTTTCTCTCCATTATCTCTAAAAAAGTTCTAAATAACTACATTGGATGTTGATGCCTAAATATAGAATTAAACACATAAGTGATATTAACCCCATCCATCAAATGGCATTTTACTAACATGAAGTATCAGAAGGTGATCCCAGTTTGATTACTCGGCCAGAGATACTCATGTTATAGAATTCAGTTGCTGTTGGCTGTTACATTTAAAATATCTTATGTAGGAATTCTGAAAATTAAGTAAGCATAAGCAAATTTACTCTTTCTTTTGCTCTGGAAGCAATGCTTTAAATCCAGGCAATACATGGGATGGTCAGGAGACCTTGCACAGCTTTGAACCTCACAGCATTTGCCCACATAAATAAAAACTTGAACCATGGTAGCGTCAGTGCAGCATCTATTTTATTCACTCTGCTGCTGTTTAAGAAAGAAAACCAGGTGTCTTCTACCCTCTAATTTTTTATTAGAAATGTTTCAGCAGCCTTATAAGACAGATCTTTAAGAACTAGGATTCTACATACGACATTTATTTCTAGAGATACTGTTGGAAATAACGTACTCTTTGCTGAATGGCCTGGCATAGGGAAATTGTACTTTTTTATGATGGTTTGTGATACCTGGACCAAAGTTGTCAGGTTCAGAATCTGTTCCAATGTCCACCTTTATATACACAACACACTACCAAGTTTGTGGCATTTCTCATATCCATTTGAAAATTTGGTCTCTATGTCGAAGGTTTTACACTTCATAGTGATGTCTCTGTTGTCTTCTTCACTGAAAGTGAATGAAAGTACTGCATTGATAAGGAAATCTCCCGGCTTGTGAAATACCTTTGTGTTTTGGACATGACTGAAACTTCACTTACTTTTAAAAGGTTTGGAAAGAGGTTGTGGTACTGTAGCTGACAGTTCATCCATACCGGAGACGGTAATAATGAGACATCTTTCAGCAGGCATTATAAATGGATATCTGGCATTGAGAGTGCCTTTATGGTTAGAGCGTGTTTATCCTTGTGGTTCTGGAAACTAGACCACGAGGTGGATTATACTGCTGTACATAAATTGTATTCCAGCATGTTTTATAAATCATGTGGCTTAATCTGATAAAGACAAATGGCAATGAATTGGCTTAAATACAAATTTACTGTCAGGTAGCCATTATACTGTTCTGTACTTTACCTTCACTGGATTATCTAACTTAAGCAGCAGTAAATTCAGTCATTTGCTGCTTAGAGACATGAGTCAAATTGTTATTCAATCCAATCTCTGTGGTCCTTTCAGGTTCGCCATGAATAGGGGTTTTGCCATCTAGCAAGGACTGACATCTTATTTAACAAGCTGCAGAACATTTTTCACTTTGTTAAAGGAGAGCTTGGCATGCTGGGGGAGAAATACAAAATTCCTTGCCCTGGCTGGCTGCAGGTGTATTCAGGACCAGTTCAGTCCACATCATACAGAGTGGTTTTATGTGCAGATATCACATCTTGACACACAGTCACGATTTGGCCATGGCTCCTGGTAGCATAGGTCGATGTATTTAGAGGATGGAGCAAACTGTTGCTCCTTCCCATGCCCTCCAAATCCATTTAATACAAAATCTTCAAGCTGAGGATGTATCATGTGTTAAAAAGATAAGAAAAGATGATGCACTTGATCCTAGCAAAAGGCTGGGAAATGTGTACCTGGGACAGGGTCTTCAGTACGTACTGCAGAGCACTTCCCTCCCACTGAGGATGATATAGAATGAGTGTTTTTAAGGCCTGCTGACAGATCTAAACCGTACCACATAAATGTTATTTTGCATGAGTGATTTCTGCACTTAAGAAAGTAAGAACTGTAAATCAAGACAATTACAGTAGTTTATTGTGATAACTGAAATTGTTGGGTTTTACATTACTAGGGCAAAATGTCTGAGCAAAAGAAAATAATCTTAGGCTATGTTTTTTTTCCCAGCTTAACATTTTCTTTTAATTTTGATATTTATAGATCTAGTGCCTTCTAGGTCCTTGTCAGTTCAATGCAGAATGCATTTTCTCGCTCAGTTTTGGGGAAAGAAAAAAAAATAAACTACCATGTATCTGCTGAGAATTTATAAGGAAAAAATATTAAAAAGAATGTTTCATATGCTTGTAGACTCTACCTCTGTTTTGTACATCAACCTAAAATTACAGTAGATTACATGAAGTCCGAATAGTAAATTCACATTCAGTCTATCTCTCCATAAAAGGAAAGAGCAAACCTGATTGTTGGATATAATTTTATAGCGTAAGTTTCTGCTTGCTTCCTACAAAAGTGAAAAAATAACCAGTTTGAACTCAGCAAATTTTCTTTCATTGGGTACTCACTTATTTCAAACCAGTGCTACAATGTCCTCACTTTCCATTAGAATACTTTCCAAAATTTATAGTATGAGGAAACAAGACGATGCATCTAATTTTATTGTAAATTTAGATGATTGTTTGTTTACATGGACATGAGCATGAAGGAAGAGGAAAGATGGATCTTTTACACAGAACTAGTTTGTTTTAATATGATCCAATTAAACAATTTCAGGAAAATTATATACTTAACTTCACATAATGTAGCCATCTAGTGTTAGTACTTTGGACCATGTTTTTCTTTAGCACACAACTTAGCTTAGAGACAAAACACTGAGAAGAATCCCTATTCTTACTGTAGAGATATTAATTCCCCCAACTATTATTTCCTTTGTTTCTCTTACAGTGGCTTGGAGGTAAGTCACACAGACACTAGTGAGGACCCTACTATTGATCCATTTTGTGCTAGGGAAGCAGGTACTAGGAAAGGATGAAAAGAAAAGAGAAAAGAAAAAAGAAAAAGAAAAGAATAGAAAAGAAAAGAAAAGGAGAAAAAAGAAAAGAGAAAAGAGAAGAAAAGAAAAGAAAAGAAAAGAAAAGAAAGAAAAGAAAAGAAA
>WYDI02028712.1:0-12364 GCA_009867235.2 Psittacus erithacus
TGCTGAGGAAACTTTGAAGGAAAAAAGAGGCTTATAAAAGGTGGAAGCAAGGACAGGCAGCCTGGGAAGAATACAGGATGTCGTCCAGGAAGCTAGGGGCCAGGTTAGGAAAGCTAAGGCCAAGGACAGAGCCTTGGGTGGCATGGTTTAGTGTGAGTTGTCCCTGCCCATGGCAGGGGAGTTGGAACTGGATGATCTTAAGGTCCTTTTCAACCCTAACTATTCTATGATTCTATGATCTGAGAAAGCTACACTGTACCTGTCCTCCAGAGCATGGTTTTTAGCCCCAAATCCTGCACCACCTGTACCACACTCTGCTCCTCATCCAACATCGGTTTTACCTGCCAAAGCATTGCTTAAATTCAAGAAAGCACCAATGTCTGCTAGAGCTGTGGTACTTCACTTTGCTAATGAAGGTGGGATTAAAAGATGGATTTACTGGCTTTCTTCCATGGGACCTTAATTTGGGGGCATCTCCTACCTGAAATCAAAAACTCTGCTTGCAAATGCTTCTGCATAAACTGGGCCCAATTTGCAAAGAGTGCTTGCATGTCTCCAATGTGTCAAAGGGGTAAAATCCAGCCTAAGTGCATCATCTTGCAGGAGAAAATAGTAGCCATGAGCTTCGAAAAGCATGTGCACATGTATTACAGAGAGCTGGTATCTGCAGGTTATAAAGTATAGGTTCCCTAATTCATAGAATATCAAAGATCAATGAGTTCCTTAAAAGACAGCTATTTGCTGCCGCTCTGGTGGAGTTTCCGATCCTGGATTTTATTCAGTAGTTATCAGAAGGCTATAAAGTTCTTTCCCTTTTTCTCTCTATCTCCTCTCTCTTTTTTTTAAGTGGTAGAAGGTATTCATTTAAATAAAAGAGGAGCCACGACTTTTTCCATTGGTAATCTGGTCCATGTGTTCCCTGCAACTGAGCGTTTTCAGAAGGGCCTGACTGTCTGGGTTAATTGTTTAATGCTTTTAGTTAGAATTAAACTTTGCACCTGCTCTGACAGTGATAAATTAAATGTGCTCCTTTTCCAATACTGTTGCCCTCTTTAAGTAGAGACCAAGAAGTGTATCTCCCTTCTTTCCCAGCGTTTGAGGAATCTGTGCTACACTTGAGTGTAAACCAGTATAATTTGTCACTAGAGCTAGTGCCAATTAAATTGATTGCGTTGGACTGAACTTTAGGACCTCTAATGCAAGCACTAAGGGAAAAATGGGCTTTTTTTCTGCCCATTTCCCCATGTGGCACTTAGACATAGCTCAACAGTGGAAGGCTTTCAAGGTTCAAAAGGGTTTTATTTTCAAAAGAAATGGGCATTGATCAGTTGCATTTAAAGGCAAAGATAATTCCAGAGCTTGAAGGCTGGATTTGTGTTTAAGGTCTAAATCTCTTTCTTTAACCTTGGGGGGCCAGAATAACATAAAAGCCACAAAGAGATTAAGATTACAAAGGGTTTGCAAGTGTAAATGATGCAGTGGTATTCTTCAAACACAACGCAGGCCGGCTTCACGACCACGGCTCGGGGGTCAGCATTTGATCTGTTGATTTTACACCTGTAAAAACAACTCGTGTTTATTTGTCACTTCGGCGTTATCTTGGCAAATGTTTGGGCGAGCGCGCTCCCGCGCTGAACTTGCTCATGCCGGGGAGTTCAAGCTCGCCTTCTTAAAGCTGATTGAAAAGTAAACACTCTAAAGGTCAGCCTGGCAGAGACAATACGGAAAGCCTTTTTCTTTGTCAGTGTAACGCAGCCCACGTGAAGGATAGGAGCGGTCTTCAGGCAGGACGTATAGTTTTAATGCCTCTGGGATGGACGGAGGGGGAAGGCGCTCTGTGGCCGCCTGCATTCGTTATGCAGCCCACATAGGCAGTCTGCCCAGCAAGCCCTTGGTGTGGGTTGTAAATATGCAGTAAGTAATTACCCTTCTGGGGGCTGGCCTTCAGCAGGCTCCCGAAGCCATTATACTGGAGAATTCCTCCACTCACAGCCTAAGATATCCCAGCCTGGGCAGGGCATACATGCAGGTCGAGCCTGTAGCATCAATGACTAGCTCTCCTTGGCAAAGTGTGTCTCCATGACTGGTGTAATAGCAGAAATACAGCAGAAAGCACTTTTGCCAGCAATTCAGATGCAGGCTCTTATTCATGTCCTTTTTGAATTGAGGCTGGCCATTAGTCCATGCAAGCTTACCAGAACCTTTCAGTCTGGGGCCAGTATCTCTTTCCAGTGGCCTGTCAGGTCTATTGACTGTGTGAGACATCCTCACTTGTAAAGTCCCAGACACACTGAAGGGAAGTTCATACCTCTTTGTTGCTCAAAGGGAAAATAACAGCAAAGTCTTCACTGTACACCTGGGATAATCATTCTGCTGCATGCAACAACTGAGTTTCAAAGAAAGCCAAAGCTGTCTGTGAGGCAAAGCTGGACAAGCTGGGTGCCACCGGATAGATTTATGAAGCACTGTGTTAATGGGCACAAGGAAACTGTCCAGTATTTTAATTACAGAAGGGCACTGTGCAGACACTGCTGATGATATACAGGGAGAGGGATGTGCCATGCTGTGCTTTATTGATTCATGCAGCCACAATCAACCTGCTCACTGACTTAGGTGGAGGACATCACCAGCCAAAAGCAGTGCGGGCAGTATTTCACACTTGTGTGTGCAGAGCCTGCAGCAGCAGATGCATTTCTGAGTGACAGAGGGGAGGTGGAGCAGGAGCAGGCTGGATCCTGCCAGGCAAGAATGGGGACACATGGCTCAGTGGTAAAGGAGACAGTGAACTCTTGTAAAGCTGGCAGAGAAAAGCTACCCCTGCTATAAGATACCACATATGCAGAACTTGGGGAACCTTCCCTGTAACATCCATTTTCTTACAGCAATGTACAACTGGAATTAGATAGAATCATACAATTGCGGAATGGTTATTGTTGGAAAAGACCTTAAGATCATCTACAGTTCCAACCCCTTGCCATGGGCAGGGGCACATTCTGCTAGACTAGGTTGCATCCAGCCTGGCCTTGAACACTGCCAAAGATGGGGCAGCCACAGCTTTCAGCAGCCTGTTCCAGTGCCTCACCCCCCTCACAGTAAAGAATTTCTTCCTTATATCTAATCTGTATCTCCTCTGCTTAAGTTTGAGCCCCCCAAAAATATATACATACACATGCACATGTAATGGGTATATGTAATGGCTTTATATGTACGTAAGTGAACACACATGTGCATACATTAGCAGATGCAGTGGTCTGAAGCTGGTCTCACTTCCACATGGAGGCCCACCAGAACACCCCATCCAGATCAGTTTCTTGGGACAACTGTATTTTTAGTTTCACAAGGCCAAGTGAAGTTCAGGTATCACTCTACTGAGACACTGACCTTCATGGCTGGTAACAAGCATACACAAACAGCCCACATGTGTAGGCTGTGCGCAGTTCCCCAACACACCATTACTTCCAGCTCAGCAGCACAGGAGATGCATCCAACAACATGAAAATTAACAATCTCTAACCAGAACTCATCAGCTAAGTATAGGCACCCAGACCTGAGTGCAAATGCATATGTGTGGGGACACTGAGTTTATCTGCATAGGATATATGGACATATACAAGACCAGATGCCCCAGCTGACATCCACCAGCATAGCCTCTCTTACACCAAAGCATGATTTGGCAGTGAAACTGTTATCACCAACATCTGAACAGAGAAATGAGAAATGAATATTTCAAACCACCAGGCTTTTTTCTCTTTGAGAGGCTTGTTTCAAAATCTGCAAAAGAAAGTAAATGTTGAACCAAGATAAACTGCACTTGAAGCCCACACACAAGACAGCTCATGAGGTCACCTCATACCGAAACTCTACAGCGAAACCAAATTAGAGATCAAGAAGAAACCATGTCTGAAACCTCCAGCTACTGAATTTACCAGCTGAAGAGAACGTATTGCTGCTGACCAAAACAGTTGTGCTCCTTGAGGAAGACAGCAAAGGAAGGTCATGAAGGCCAGTATCATTTGCCAGGCTGGAAACTTAAGACACATGCAAAGCCGATTGCAGTTTCGTTGCTATTTTCAAAAGTGCAAGTTGTTTCAACAGAAGCCTAATCTGTGTATGTCTGGAATAGGAATGAATGGATTAGCCTTTCAAACCCTTCAAGATCAGGTCAAGATCATTCAAGCGAGCCACAGCTACAGCAAAGTTGAATTCTGCATCCAGCAACTTGTATTGCAAACAGAACATTTCCTTATTGTAAAAAGTGCCTGGCCTTAGCTCACTGCTTTGAGGAGTCTTTTGAGGATGACTAAGAGAGCATGAGATTAGTAAACAGTGATCTGTGTTCCCAGATACAAGCTGGGCATTAGTCATCTGTGAGCCTTCTACCTGCTCAGGCTGACGAGGGGCATTGTTTGAAAGCCCTCTCCTGATTACAGCCCAACAATGGCATTGTTTAGTTTGAACTGCAGGTATTTATGTTGGGCATTCAGCTTTTCCACAGTTTCTTAAATGGTTCTTTTCAACTGAGTCCCATTAATTTAAAGTTCCTTCTCTGAGAATATCAGAGCAGCACCAGAGAATTTTTCGTAAGCATTACTTGACCCAGCTGGTATGTTTTCATGTTTGAAAATGATTTTTACTCACAATGGGAATGGCTCCTGCTATTGCCAGGGAGATGCTTTTGTTTCACTTGATGCCATTAACCAGCCCAAGCCTCAAGTGTCATTAAGATATTTGGCAGAGGTTCTCCAGATAGCGCAGTTTGTTGGAGGGTTTATTGTGAAAACATCCCTTATCTGAGAGAGAGAACTGGAATCCAGGTCATCCTCTGCTCAAATGAGTCCCCAAGCCATCAAGCCATGAAGGCCAGCACAGCCATGCACCCCAAGAACAGCAGAACACAGTGCTCCCACCAAAGCCTCTTCCTCCAGAGGTTCAGCTTCTGGTGAGTGGCCTCTTTGTATTTAAAAACACAATTTATATCTTCCATCCAAAGGGAAAGGTCAATGCAAATGGTGAAGGAACTGAAAGAGAAGTTTCCAAGTGCATCAGAAAAACAATCTCCTAGGATGAAGGTGGTAGAGCCACTGAGGCCTTGCAGAGCATGCTCCTTTCTAGAATATGGGGATGCTTACATTCCTCACAATAAGGACAAAGCTTGTTTCTTTCTGGATATGTTTATAACACACGTACTTCTGGAAATACATAAAGGTCTGGCTTTTTATCCACAAGCAAGCCAGCAAAACAAACAGGTTGGAAATCATTCCCCAGTGCAATCACCTTATTGTACTCACCACTATCTCCTACTTTCTTCTTCCTAATGTAATAAACTCCAAAGCCCCGTGGCTCTTCCTTCTTGACTAAATCCAATCTCATCCCACACACCTCCCTACAGCAAACCATTCATCCTGGCATATATTCACCCTAAGTCCTGTAATTCTTCCACTGGGGACAGACTTGCCTACAGACCATTTCCATTACTCATGGCTCAATCATGACAGACGC
Source organism: Psittacus erithacus (assembly GCA_009867235.2). Taxonomy (NCBI): domain Eukaryota; kingdom Metazoa; phylum Chordata; class Aves; order Psittaciformes; family Psittacidae; genus Psittacus; species Psittacus erithacus. Next base: position 5,500 of record WYDI02028712.1, read on the forward strand.
TGCCTCTCACTTAAACTGCATTGCATCTTACACAATCTCTTGGACCTAGAAGATGCTGGATCTCCAAGACCGTGCCCAAAATCACATTGGATTCACCAAATAGCGCATGAACACTCTGCTTTCACATAAAGTGAAAGCGGAGACCACATTCCCACCAAGGTTAGCTTTGGTGGTTCTAATATAACTCCCTTTCTAGTACATAGTTAAGCAAATCACATTAGCAGCACTGGAGAAATTTGAACAGGATTTATTTTCTTTTCCTACTAGAGAATTAGCAATGAGAAAGATTCACCCCTATCTCCTGCTCATTTTTGGGAGTACGTTCAATCAGTATTATATAAAGGCTTTCTTGAGAATATAATTGCTGATACATGACTGGCAAACACTTCAAAACGTAGTATAAAGTTCTCTGTCCCATGTTCTGCGAAAAAATACTTCTTGAAATATTAACAATGGACATGAGCAAGGCTGATGATGCCTTGCAAATATCTCCTAGGAATATTCATAGACATTTTCACTTGCATGTGTTCTGGACAGTTTTATGTCACTGTTGTTGCTTGTTTCCCCTGAATATTCCAACACAAGAACATACAGTCAGGAACGACACCAAAAAGAGAAAGTAAATGTGAGGCATATTCACAGAAAGTTAGTACTTTGTGCTTTAGTTTCTATATTGGCCATAGAAACCTATCTGAAAGAGTTGCATTCCTTCAAGCAAACAGAATACCATGTGCTCCATCCAGATTCAAATGCAACCTGTGTTTTTCGTGGAATACATAGGCAAAATTGAGCTACTTATTAAATCAACAACAGAATTGATAAATCATTTCAAATAACTCCTCTGAAAAAGCTTGTAACTTGCTGATAACTGCAACAGAAAAGCGGCAAAGCAAGACCACGACATGATGATGAATTATTTGTTGATCCCTAGTAATGAGACACTAATAACTCTGGAATCAAGAGGCATCTTCCAGGCCTGGCAGCAGCCGGGAGCTACCTGACAAGGAGCAGGACACCAGTACAGCAGTAGTGCTCACCATGGTTGCTCACACTGTTATAGTTAAGATGCGAATATAGAAGGAAAGGATCAGTATCACCATCTAAGAAGTGGCATGCTGGGGTAAGGAATTCATACTGAAGCTCAGGTCTGACTTAATCTCTTCTATTTCAGCATTGAGCCTTGACCATGAGGACCCAAACCTTCTCCTTCGGCTAACTGGTGATCATCTATTACTCCCTACACCAGCCATCCCACATCTGGTCTGTTCATGGCTGAATAAGATACTATTAAAGAAAAACCTGGAGAGAGGGACCCCTACATTCCTACCCTAAGAAAATGATGGGTAGAAAGAAACACGAACAGAGATGGATTTTTGAACTGCTACATAAAATGACAGGTTTTGTTTAACCCAAATCTCAGTCCATGCTGTGGCACAAGTCATTCCACACAGCATTCCTCCTTGAAGAGTGACCTCAGTGAAACCACAACTAATGCAAAGAACTCTGCCCAGCTTGGGGCAAGAGAGCAGTTGGCTGAGATTTCTCCTGCTGTCTTTGCCTTGATTGCAAATGAGAGACATGTGTTAAGAAAAGTAATTACGATTGAATTCAAGTGGTTGAACTTCTTGTTGCTGGGGTTTTTTTCCCTGCACTCTTCCTTTTTAAAAAGACATCCCTTAGACAGCTGAGCTAATAGAGTCCAACATCCTTGATGATAGTGATGCTAACACTAGAAACAAATTATAGTGTTCAGAAAGTTTGAAAGACTGAAAAGAAATGCAGAACGTGTAACACCAAATTTGCCTGTCAAGTACTTTTTTTATTACTGCTTGTTTCATTTTATTTTATTCTTAAAACTGATGGTTTTGCAGCTATCTGCCTCCCCATTGAAAATTCCAGCTCAGAGAACACTGATTTGCAACTTCAATCATTGCCTGACGAGCACAGTCCCCGCTAAGTGAGAGCTGATCCGTAGCAGGTATTTCAGATTTTCAGAAGTCACAACACATCACCCTAAAGTGAAGTGCTTCATTCACAGGACACACTCTTCCAAAAGCAGAAAGCAGTTTTAATTTGCTTTGGGTTTTTACATGCAGAAAGCCAACGTTATTCTGAGCACAAGTGGCCACGTACATACACCACCAGCATCACCTGGCAGAGCTCCTCAGCCTTCAGCAGAAATCCCCTTAAATAAAACCAGCTGAGGGCCTGGCTGAACGTTTTCACATCATCCCTACCCAAGATTCCTGTTGTCTTTTTCTAATTATCTTTTTATGTGGTTTTAACCATACATTCCTTCACATGATGCCTTTTAGTCAATGATAGGGGGGTTTTCTGAGACCTTGTGGCACATCCTGGTTAACCAGTGTCTTGCAGTAGCACTGCTTTGATAATAACTCTCAGCACTTGATGGCTGTTTGTCACAAAACATATTATTTGAGGCACTCTCATTGTGTCCCCCAATTTGTTGTGTCCCATACTCCCAAAGAAAGACTCTCTGCTTCTACAAACAGCAATATCACTGCACAAAGACTGAATGATGCAACCACAACAGCACCTTTACCCAGCATGGTCCATGTTCATTCTCTACGCTTTCTTCTGTACTATTTACTTGGAAAAAAAAAATCAACAGGCAGATCTGAGCTTTCCTGCCTTGCAAGATGTCCCATTACAAACTGCCTTTTCTTCCTGCAGAAAGCAGAGTAGAAGACCACTTCCTTAGCAAGCAACCTCAGCACGCATAAGGCATGTACTAACACATGCCCAGATAATAAAAGCAATACAAGCTCCAGGGGCAATATACATTTGCTTGCTACCTTGTTATTAGTGCAGAAGCATCGACATGGAAAAGGTGGACTGCATAGAAAACGCACATCTGGAGAGGCACCTTGATATAGGTGCCAACAAAGAGGAAAAAGCATCACATTCACTATGCCAAGCAATAGGACACAAAGCTTCACTGTTTCATAGAAGCCTAGAATCAGTGAAGTTGGAAAAGACCTTTAAGATCACCAAGTCCAGCTGCTGCCCCAGCACTGCCAAGTCCACCACTAAACCATGTCACTGAGGGCCTCATCTACATGGTTTGTGAGCAGTTCCAGGCATGGTTAAAAAGAATATTATTGCCACGAATGATGCACTTTTGGCTTGGATCAGCAGTAATACTCTTCCTGCACTGAAGAAGTTATATTATAACTTGCAAATTTTCATCTTGGTTTAATTTCGTTGACACTGCGGGTATTTAACACAGATCTACCCTCCAACAATGTGATGGAAACATTGTGTAAATGAGAATTTCTGAGAAACAGCATAAATGAGAATTGGCTGAGCCTTTCTTAATGTAGCTGTGAAATACCTCAAATTCAACTAAATAGTGATACAAGGAGAATCAGATGATCTCCTGATTTTATGAAGCTCTACACGGATCATCTTCTGTTCTCTGGCTGCGTTGGGGTCTCACATCCTAAATTTCACATCAACTTTTGAGTTCAGACAACATAACTCAGCCCAAACAAGAGCACTTCCACCTGACTCTAACTCAGGCCAGACCAGCTTAAACCTCAGCCCAGGTTCATCAAAAAGTTTGCAAAACCTCCATGAGCTTGGCCCAAGTTGGGATGTGAAATGGGTTTCAGCTGTAATGACTTTCACCTGGTTTGGGTATTGCTCGCTGAAGTTTACCCACAGTCCCCATTAGAAATCAGATGAGAACTGCTGCTCCCCACCCATTTCTCTTATCTCTGCATCTTATAACCAATATTATTAAGCTAATGCATTTACTTTGCTCTTCAGCCATGGGAAACAATCAACCTCCTACTACCCCTTTGATTTTAGTATTGAACATGAGAGCACAGACCTAAATTTGGATGTTGGAGCATACAGGAGGTTTGCATTGACCTCAACCAGGAGATTCTCATGGGTAACAAAGGATGTTTTTAGACCACATATAACACTAAATTTATTGTAGCATGGGATAATTCAATGTGTGCTGTTCACATTCAGCTTAAAGGTGTCTTGAATTTGGTACATTCGTAGCAATCAAAGTAAGAGTTGCTTTCACCTTTGGATCCTAGATCTATACACATCCTTAAGCACCTCTTTAAGAATATCTGCACTTTGTGAGCTTACATTATCTCACCACCATCTCCTTGATAAGTGGGTGGTGCCATAGAGCAATAGAAATTAAGCCTGAGCAGAGCTGGCGGGAATTCCCAGTATTGTTTCTGTAGCCAAGCAAGTTCATTTAGTGCTGCTCAGGTGGCTCAATGCAGCAATTTGGCACATGCACTTAGCCACAGTGACTCAGTACAATTACCAGGGTGTCCTCCATGCCCATGCTTTTCATGCTTACCAACACAAACAGCAATGGCAGAAAATGTTAAGACAGCACACCCAATGACACCAGCAACCTGTAAATGGGTTTGAACAATTGGAAGCCGCTGTATGGTAGCAAAATGTACCTTTTTAGCAGGGTGTACAAGATAACTCAGTCTTCCTTTCCTCCCATAGCTGGCATTTTCCTAACAACAGATGCTAAAAGCATCAAAACTTATTGGCATTGCTGCTTGTTCCTTACTTGTTCTAAGCAAGAAAACAAAACGTCTAGGAAAGCAAATTAGGAATTACAGGAAGGTTGCACAACAGGAATGGAAAAAGAATGATTCAAGTCAAACCACAACCCAATAAAGAAGTACCCACTTCAGCAAATGATTTTGACTTGAGTAATTATATGCTTAAAACTAAAATTTGCTAAAGACCCTCAAGTAACACTTTTTCCTGACGCCACACAGAGTCACTTTTTAATTTGGTGCTGATTGCTCTGGGAATGGCTACACTTTTACTGAGACCAGCATTCAAAAACCATCTCAGGTCTCTGTTGCAATGTAGGCAAGACATCACCAGCCCTTCTGACTCTAGAAAGGTCAAAGGTGCTGTCTATGGTTTTACTTTGGACTTCAGACCTAAAGTTTTTCAAAGACACTCAGCAAAGCAGTTGTGTCTCCCCAGCTCTTGCAGATCCTTTTGCCAGAGGAGTCCAGTCCTGTAGCCCTTGCAGGCAGGTACAAGGAGACCAGGTGAAAATCTGAAGATGACACCTTGCCCTCCCACCAGGACATCAAGAAAGATTTATATAGAGCTTAATAGGGATTAAATTATCAAGGATAATATGGCTTTAAAAGCCCAAATCAAAGCCTTGGGTTCATCTTTCTATTCACTGAGTTGCAATCAGACTATTAACCAGGGGAGAATAGTTTTCTTCACAGGAAAACTAAGTGAGAGCTTGTCCTGCTAGTGCTGCCCAGACTTGTAGGACTTTTCCATATAGGGAGGAGAAGATCTTATCCTGATCGCTTTTCTGCAAGAGATTTCCATGGGTCCATTTAAAAAACACCACAAATATTATCATGGGACTTTCTCAGGGATTTTAGATGAGATCAATTTTTCCACAACCAAAAAATGCTAATGTAAAACCTAAATTATCCAGGAGAAAGTATTAATTTTTCTGGGAATATTCACATTTCTACCAGGAATCTGGGCCTGTTCAAACTTCATCAGGAGCACTCAGATGGTCAGAATGACCCAGAACCATCCAGCATTACCAGTGCCTTTCCTATGGCAGGGTTTGCGAGCCATATTCCCTGCTCCAGACTATGAGTGCCATCATGCATAGCAGCTCTGTCCACCTGAAGCAGCAGCTGGGGTCAATCTGTTGGAATATCAAAATGCCAGCATGAAATGCTTCCCCCTACATTATTAAATAAATATTTGCATTATTTCTTATGGAACAAAACAAGGCTGAATCTGGATGAAAACAATATTTAAAGTTGGGCATTTTCTCTAATACGGCCATTCCCATTTTTGTTTATATAGAACTGTAGGATATTTTTTAATAGAAAACACCATACTTTCTAAATGCCCATTTTGCCACCTCTTTTTTTATGATGCTCCTGAAGGCAAGAAGACCTGTCCCACAGAACATGTTGGTTTGGCGGGGAGTCAGATTTTGAATGCCTGTTTCTCCTAGCTTTGCTTGCCTTCTAGTCTGTCTCCGCTCAGGGAATCTCAGAGCAGTCTGGCTGTAGTTACTAAGCCCAAGAAATATATAAGTGTTCAGACAAAAGGGCTGAAGCCAGTAAAAAACAAAGCCATGCATGGTTCCTGCTGTGCAGAAACTCTAAATATTTCTAGCTGAATCCAGCTTTTTATGCTTGTCATGTACTTTACTTGCCTGCACTTTCGTTCAGTAAAAGTCAAGCCTAGACTGAATACAAGAACAATTATATTTAAAGTATTATTTATCTCCTATTTGGCCAACCTTAATGTTTAATGCCTGATCCTTTTAGCTGAAAAATCTCTTTTTCTTCCCTCCTCTCCACCTCCCATTCCTTTTAGAGATGAGGTTTCCTGGATCCATCCTCTTCTCTGGAGGAAAAAGGCTGCTACATAATGGTGCAACACTGAATGTATATCCTCAGCACATGTAAGTCAGAAGGCATCAGAAGCCAGGTTTCAACGCAATATGTAAATAACATTATTAAATATGTTAAATAACATGTATAAAATACAGCCAGCCAAGTGGGCTTCCTCCCTCTGATGTAATCGCACACAAGACCCCTTTCTTGAGAAACTTAGCTGTGCTCTTTGGTTTTCTAAATCATAGAATGATAGAATGGTTTGGGTTGGAAAGGACCTTAAGATCATCCAGTTCCAGCCCCTGCCATGGGCAGCGACACCTCACACTAAACCATGTCACTCAAGGCTCTGTCCAACGCAGCCTTGAACACCACCGGGGATGGAGCATTCACAACTTCCCTGGGCAACCCATTCCAGTGCCTCACCACCCTCACAGTAAAGAACTTCTTCC
>WYDI02028712.1:12464-22464 GCA_009867235.2 Psittacus erithacus
GTGTCCCTGTCCGTGGCAGGGGGTTTGGAACTGGATGAGCTTTAATGTGCCTTCCATCCCAAACCATTCTGTGATTCTATGATATGAAAAGGTCCATGTTTATGAACCTCCAGATCATTTAAGTTTCAGCTCATGTGAGTTGACAATTTATTTTTAATTGCACTTAAACCACTGTGATGATCTCTCATGTCCTGTCCATCATCTGCCCACACAAATTTAAAATTTTACTCTAGCATTCATTTTTATTACACGAGATGTGTTAAATGCTAGTTCGCTTACAGGCTTTCGCTAGAAGGGAGAAAGCTTCAAAGAAAATTGGTTTAGTAGCTTTGAAGTTGTATGTGCATTCATTTGGAATATTCATGCATGCAGGAGCACTGCATCATCAAGTGATTCGAAAAGCCTGGAAATACGTCGGGATCCTTTTTCTCTAGGTCATCTTTAACCTCTAACTTCATGGTGCGTTTGCAGACGTGGATTTAAGACCTGCTTGAGTGGTTGCTAGAGCTGATGGAAAACCTCCTGTTGACTCCAGTGATGCTGTGGATGGTGGTCTTCGGAACAAATGTTGGTTTAGGGATGGAATTTGTTTTGGCAGTAAACTGTTCTGAACATTTTTATCAGTCGAAGACACCTTTTAAGGTGTCTAATTATAAAAAGAAAAGGCTACAATTCCTCCTGAAGCTTGGCATGTGTTAGCATTTTATAGTTCCTTTATTTCATGAGAGACTTCATCAAAGTTGTTTGTAAGTGGGAAAAGGTTAAGCCTTTATATATTGGGATTTACAGAAGCTATTTAAAGTTTACTGCTGGAAAAAGGTTTTCAGAAAAAAAATACACTGCTCTGTTATATGGTTTGAAATTAATTACTTGTGAAATAATTTAACTTGAGGAATATTTTGAGAAATAGTTTAAGAAAAAGTATGAAAACGTGTTGATTTTCTTTTTATGCCAGCATTACTGAAATATGAAGTGGCATTATCAGCTAGCTTAATATATTGACGTAAAATGTGAGTGTGTGTGTATGAAGAGGTAAATTCACAGTGATTAGAAACCTTAACATTTGACCTTGCCTTTGACTGCTGTATTGTTTTAACCTTACTGCTGTGTTGGTGCCTTTCCCTTTAATCTGCAATGTAAATTGCTGAATGTTTAAATATTCTGTGTGATGAATCATACATGCTTTTGCATTCTGTTCAGTACTGTTGCAAATATTAATATATAACCTTACTGGAAGCTGTTTTTCCTTGCTGTAGTGGTTTATTTACCTTCCTGTACCTCACTAGGGAAGCATCATTGCTTCTTTACCTTAATGTCTATCTCTTCTTCAGTGCTGCTTGGCCATTGAGCAACTTTTGTCAGAACAGTCACCTCTTGTATTATTTTCTTATTCCTTCTTTCACAGTTGCTTTGTTTTACATTAGAGCACCCGTAACCATCCACAAAAGATGAAGTCTGTCCTGTTGGGTTGCTCCAGGACAACAAGATTCTGGATTATTTTTCTGACCCTGTGTTACCTTATCATGGAGTCACAGAGTGGTTTGGGATGGAAGGCACCTTAAAGCTCATCCAGTTCCAAACCCCTGCCACGGGCAGGGACACCTTCCACTAGACCAGGTTGCTCAAAACCCCGTCCAGCCTGGCCTTGAGCACTCCCAGGGATGGAGCAGCCGCAGCTTCTCAAGGCAACCTGTGCCAGGGCCTCATCACCCTCACAGGGAAGAACTTATTCCTCGTATCTCAGTCTCCCCTCTGTCATTTTAAAGTCATTCCCCCTTGTCCTGTCCCTACAGACCCTTGTCAAAAGCCCCTCTCCAGGTTTCTTGTCAGCCCCTTTAGGCACTGGAAGCTGCTCTAAGGTTTCCCTGGCGCCTTCTCTTCTCCAGGTTGAACAAACCCAAATCTCTCAGCCTGTGTTATATGCTGTATGACTTTGTATTTCACACCTGTTTCAGCTGGCTGGTTTGAAAATAAGTCCAATGATTATTTTTACCCCTCTTCTTGCATGTTGAGCGTCAGATGCACACCAGGGCCAGCACAGAAGAAGTGGTAGGAGTGATCAGCCAAGGGCAGAACATGTCGGCCTGCTCTGACAGCTGCCAGCAACAGTATTGACCTGTAAACTCAAACTGAACCTGTGCAGCGAGGGGAGTACGCACGCTTCTAAGAGATGTGTTAACCAGACATAATGGTTGCATGCTGTCACATGAGGGCATATCTTTTTTCTGACCTTATTTCCTTGCTGCGAGTTGGACTCGATGATTTTTATGGGTCCCTTCCAGCTTGAGATATTTTATGATTCACTGGCAGTGCTCAATAGACCACTCTGTAACCCAGCCCAACTCTGAGACAAAAGAAAAGCACTCTCCCCAAACGTATGTTGGACTCTTGCATTAGTGGGCTGAGTCATCCTGGTCAGTGGTCCATCAGGAACTGGAGCTGGCATGAGGTTGGGAGCAGGATGGTGTGGCTGGAAGTGTGGACAGGCTGCCTGGGGAGCTGTAGCACAAGCCAGCCCAGAGTGCTTCCAAGTAAGTCATTTATGTCCTGTCCTCAGAGGTGGTGATGATGATTTATTATTTCATGGAGCTGGCAAGATAAGTATTTTTTCTCATCTTGCAGTGGCCATGTGAGATTTCGTGACAAACAGGAGTGTTTATGGGGTGCATAAACAGTCCTGAGGAAAGAAGGAGACCAGCCTTATACCTGCACATTCTTCACAGTGAGCATCTGGATGCTGGGGTTCAGAGTCATCTCTCTTCATCTGCCTCAGCCTAGATTCCTTGTAAACCAGTTCCTTTACAGATAGCCCAGCTTAGTGGGACAAAAGGTCTGTTACCTCTCTGAGATGGTTGGTCTTGTGTCTTGGATAGTCTTTGAGGAGAAACGAGTTAGTTATCCCTTGTAGAGGCTGAGGGTGGAGAACCAAGTTGTTTAGCAATTCTGTGACAAGGTGAGTGCAATGAGGCTGTGCCCGGATGGGATTCCCTCAGCAGCAGTAGTGGCTTTTGGCACAACCATTTTGCAGAGTTGCAGGTAACTCAAGTGAGTGAGTTGATCCCAATTAAAAGAGCCTTGCAAAATTTAAACCCAGTACCTCCTCCTCGTGTTGATCATTTTATTTTATTTTATTTTTTTTTTAATCTGGCTATCCAGGACTTGCTGCTCCTTAGGCCTGCAGTGCTGCTGGGATGGCAATGATGGCTGAAGCTTCATCAGGCCATGAATGCAGGATTTGGCAGTTAGTTTTCCAGGAGCAGTGTGAACTTGGGCTTGTTCAGCCTGGAGAAGAGAAGGCTTCAGGGAGACCTTACAGCAGCTTCCAGTGCCTAAAGGGGCTGACAAGAAATCTGGAGAGGGGCTTTTGACAAGGGCCTGTAGGGACAGGACAAGGGGGAATGGCTTTAACCTGGCAGGGGAGATTGAGAATGAGATCTTAGGAAGAAGTTGTTCCCTGTGAGGGTGTTGAGGCCCTGGCACAGATTGCCCAGAGAAGCTGTGGCTGCCCCATCCCTAGCAGTGTTCAAGGCCAGGCTGGATAGGACTTGGAGCAATCTGATCTAGTGGAAGGTGTCCCTGCCCATGCCAGAGACTTGGACTAGATGAGCTTTTAGGTGCCTTCCATCCCAAACCATTCTGTGAGTTTTATGACTTTATTCATGGTCTGGATCTTGTTTTATCTCTTAAGCTGACTCAGTTGTCTCTCTCTGTAAGAGTGTATATAAACTGCTCAGCATGTTGGTCTGCCTGGAAAAGCTGCTTTTTAAATGGTTTCTTTTTTTAGCTGGATTAGTTCTGGGGTCTGTTGTTCTCTGTAGCTGCACAGCAGGTAAGGGTGGTGCAGGAGTGCAGATGTGCCAGGCAGAAGCTGCTGGAACGGCCCAGGCTGCTGTGGTCCTGCCATTTCTCTGACCTTGCTCACCTCTTCCTGTCATTGCGCTGAATCTGGCATGCATCTGAGTTTGTGCAGATCCATTTTGATGTGCTTAAGCTAGCAGCAAGCCATTTGCTGCTTTTTATCATGTTGAAGTATGGTTTTGTGAACCACATTGAGTAAGCCAATAGAGCTGCTCAAGAGCTGCTTGGGTAGGGAGGTCCTGCTCCCAGCAGGCTGCTAATGGCACTTTATTCCAGCATCAGGGCTTGCTGGAGCACTACAGGAGCTGGTTTAACACACAGCAGCAGTAGGAAACAGCAAAATGTCTTGAGTGGGTCTGGGCCACATGAATGTTTGAAGCACTTCAGCAAAGTGCTGGTGAGTACCAAAGCTAGTGTGGCAACTTGTGGGACCACGATAGCCTGCCATTATCTCAGTGTAACAAACTTACATGGTTTTCTATGTTATCTTTATTCCTCAGAATATAATGCTGGAGAGGGATCAAGTGCTGCATTTCAAGTGTGCAGCAGACTAATCCAGAATTAGATCAGGCCATTGATGGTATTTAATGAGGACCATGTCATTGCTTATTTCAGTTCCGTGGTTGCTTGGGCCAGGGTGCCCTGCCTGGTTTTCTATTTTTTTTAAGTGAATTTGTCTTAATTGTCATCACTGAAATTTAATTTCAACCGCCCCCAATGCGATTGTTGTGTAGCATGAGCTGGTGCTGTCCAGTTTGCGTTTTGATGCTGGAATTTAGTCACAGGAATAAGCAGGAGGTACAGTTTGTCCTCCCGTTCTCCAGGATTGTTCAGAACATCACTGTAGAATAAATCTGTTTTTCTTCATTGCTATTCAAATGATGTGTCGCAGACACATTGATTAATCTCTAAATGGGGTCTGCTGAGATTGAAGATAAGTACACTCATTTCTATTGTTCTAATTCTAAGCAGAGTCTGTTACAATAAATGGTGCAGTATCTATTGAATTCATGCTGAAAGGTAAAAGCAATGCACAGATTTGACTCCAGCATTGTCATGTGTATTTTTTCTTTAGTGCCTTCTCTAAATCTAGAGTGTACTCTTTATCTCAAGAAAAAATGATGTGAACTGATAAATTCTGGCAACTCAGTGCAAGCCGGTAATTCTTAAAACATGTTTACAGTTGTCTTTACAAAATCTGTCTTGAAGTTCATTTTGTTGGGACACTGAAGCCCCAGGAAATGTGGTTTGTTTTGCCCTAACTTGCATTTTTTGTTCCATTTCTGCAGGAGTTTTTTGAGAATCCTGCTTTTCGTCCAGACGGCATGAAGCTCTACCCAACACTAGTGATCCGTGGCACTGGTCTGTATGAACTCTGGAAGACTGGAAGATACAAGAGCTATCCCCCCAGCACTCTTGTGGATCTGGTGGCTAGAATCCTGGCCCTTGTCCCACCATGGACACGTGTGTACCGTGTTCAGAGGTAATTTACTGTGGTGGGCCTTGTATATTGATTTATTGCACTTGGAAGGATTCTTATGTTAATTACAGCAAGATCTGACTCAGCCTTTCATTATTTTTCAGCCTTAGTCATTGTTACACTAAAGATTTTTAAAACTGCTTCCTTTCTATTTGGGATGGGAAAGGACAAATAGAATGAGAAGCATTTAAATTGAACTGCTTCTGTAATGCACTTAGAAACTTGGAAGATTTCTGGAGGCCCCACTGTTGCTACCACTCAGACAAGAGCATAAGATAGAATCATAGAATAGTTAGGGTTGGAAAGGACCTTAAGATCATCAAGTTCCAACCCCTCATGCCATGGGCAGGGACACCTCACACTAAACCATGCCACCCAAGGCTCTGTACAACCTGGCCTTGAACACTGCCAGGGATGGAGCATTCACAACTTTCCTGGGCAGCCCATTCCAGTGCCTCACCACCCTTACAGTAAAGAACTTCTTCCTTAGATCCAATCTAAACTTCCCCTGTTTAAGTTTAAACCCATTACCCCTTGTCCTGTCGTAACAGTCCCTAATGAAGAGTCCCTTCCCAGCATCCTTATAGGCCCCCTTCAGATACTGGAATTTCTAAATAGCCTTAGGACTTCTAAAATAGCCTGAAGTTCTGGGGGTTACAACAGGATTTTAAGAAAGGCCAAGTATTTAACACTCTCTTTGAAGTCAGGAGGGAGTTAACAAGTGGTTCTCAATGCTCTTGGCTGGGAGCCATCAGCACTATGGGGCTAGGATACCCAGGAAGATATTTAAGGAAAAACACCAGCAATTCTCCCCTTTGACCTGCCTGTGGTCCCAGAGCTGCTGGCAGGAGCTATGGCACAAGCCTGGGAGCAATCATAGAAAGGTTTGGGTTGGAAGGGATGGGTAAGATCATCCAGTTCCAATCCCCTGCCATGGGCATCGACACCTTCCACTAGAGAAGCTTGCTCCAAGCCTCATCCAACCTGGCCTTGAGCACTGCCAGGGATGGGGCAGTCACAGCTTCTCTGGGAACCCTGTGCCAGTGCCTCAGCACCCTCACAGGGAAGAGCTTCTGCCTTCATTTCTTCCATCTGAGACCTTCACCCTCTCCACCCCAGTCATCTCCATCTGCACTCGCGGAAGGGAGCATTGTGCTGAGCATGCTAAAGGAAAAGAAGTGAAGGCAAAACAAAATCTGAGCTTTTCTGGAAGCTTTGTAAAACCACAGAGAGCTGAGAAACAAAACACAGCTCAGAGTCTGGGCTCCAGCATCAGAGCTCCAACATTAGGCTGACTATTGACCCGCTGTTGTAAAACATTGCTGCTCTTCCTAGTTTTGATATAATGTACCCATCGCTTCCCGACTCCATCAGGCCTGGGAATCTCACTAAAGTGCTAAACATGCAAATGGCTTTGAAGCTGCATTAATGTGAAATAAGATGGTCACTCGATGTTAAGCTGTCTAGACTTACGAATAAAGTCCCCTTAAACTGAGCAAACCCACCTGGCAAATAAGCTCACTTGCGAGCCTTATCTGCATGTCACATCTCAGGATATCTGCCTTCCTCAGACCTCTGCCAAAAAGCCTTCCTACAAACCCTCCAATAGCTTCGAAACCTCAGGGGTTTGCAATCCTGTTGTAATTTGCAAATGCATCTTGAAATTAAAGGTTGGATTTAACAGAGGAGATTTAAGAAATACCAAAGCAAAAGATGAATGGAAAATTAACCTGCTCACCCCCCTTTTATTTCTTCTTTTTTAAAAGAAAACCTCAGACACTATTTGAAATTCCCTATGAGGAAAGCAATATTCAACTCTGCTGTGGATGGTGCCCCAGGAGCGAGGATTTTTCTGGATGGACAAAAATTGCCACTGCATTGAAGTCACGGAACAAATCTATCACATCTTCACAAGCCTAAGAAAACAAATCAGCAGTCAACAAATAAAAAGATCTTCTTCAACAACTGATAGGAACTTATGTCCAGAAGTTCATCCTAACCCTCATAAAGATTTTGCTGCAGGCTCACTGGTGTTTACTCACAAGGGACCGTTAAATCATGGGAAGATAGGAACTGATGCCCAAGTACCTGATATTTCTAAGCCAGTCTATGATTAAAAAAACAAGAACACCCTTGTTGTGAAATGTGAAACTTATCTGTTTTTCCTTCAGACGTGTGTGAATGAATGTGGCAGTATGTGTATGAATGTTGATGAGACAAGGTTGGAGAGCTGAGGGAAGTCTTGAGGGATTGCTCAGCGGTAGCAAGGGAGAAAAAAACAGCCACCAAACACCCAAACTCAAGGATTTCTTCCTGCAACATATGGCAACAAAACAGAACGCTGCATAACTTAAACTTGCCCGAGGTCCTCTCTTTCATTCCCAGGCCCTGTTTTGCAGAGAAAGAACACAGAACCGGATCTTTTTGCCCATTCCGAACTCTCCCTGCCCTTCCCTCCCTGGTCTGTTCAATGCTGCTGAGCCCCACAACATTTCCTCTGGCTTTAAAAGGACAAGGAAGTGTTTTTAAGTAACAGAGATACTCCTGAATAAATTCTCCCTTAGGAAATAAAGCGCAGGAACAGCCACTCCATGTCACACTTGGTTTATGTGCTGCACGTGGAGCCAGGCTGGAGCCTGGGTTCACATGGGTCCATCTGTGCAATGCCAGCCTGGGTAAAACCTACTGGGGAGGGGAGAAAATGAATTATAGCAGATTCTGCTTGTAGACACACACAGATAGATTAAAAAAAAGAAAGAAAGAAATCCCTGAATTGAAAAGATTTTGAGGCCAAGACCAGATGCTCATAAAACTTTGATAAACGCTAGTATGAAATATGCATGTAGGGGCCAGTTTGGTAAAGCTTTATTCACATTCCCCTACTCTCTTCCCCTGCTGCCTCTTCACAAACCAAAACATGGAAGCAGAGCTTTTCGACCCAGGATGGGTTTCACCACCCCTTTTTCCTATTTTTCAAATATTTGAGAAGCTTGGACCCCCCTGGCCTCTCCAGGTCCTACGCCATGGGTCTTCTCACTCTTCTAATGCAGGTTAAGACAGGATGAACAACCAAATGACACCTGCACTCAGAAAGTGTGGTGAAGCTGGCAGTATCAGTCCAAAAAGAAAGTTTTCCCATAGCAAGCAACTCCTAGGGATGGCTTTCTGGATTACTGAATAATTTTGGAATTATTGAATAATTTCTGACTAATTTCTGAATTATTGAATAATTACTGATTATTCCCAGACTACGGCCACCTCCTTTAATCATAGAATCAAACAGGTTAGAAAAGAGCTTTAAGATCATCAAGTCCAACTCCAGCAAAGCCAAGGCCACCACTAACCCATGTCACTAAGGGCCTCATCTACACAGTTTTTGAACACTTCCAGGGATGGTGACTCCAGCACTGCCCTGGGCAGCCTGTTCTAATACCTAGTCATGACTCTTTTTCTGCTGTACATACAGGTAACTAAGGTTCTGGGTGTTCCTGCTGCATCCCAGAATGTCATGGCCACAAGATGAATGATGTGCAATTTGAAAAACTTTATTTTTCACCCAAGTCGTAGAATCATAGAATAGTTAGGGTTGGAAAGGACCTTAAGGCTCATCCAGTTCCAATCCCCCTACCATGGGCAGGGACACCTCACACTAAACCATGTCACCCAAGGCTCTGTCCAACCTGACCTTGAACACCACCAGGGATGGAGCATTCACAACCTCCCTGGGCAACCCATTCCAGTGCCTCACCACCCTTACAGTAAAGAACTTCTTCCTTATATCCAGTCTAAAGTCAGCAGGGCTACAAGCCCAGCAGCACAGTGGAGGACATGAGGTCCAGCCTAGAACAGTGCAGAGATCCCCACGGGCACCAGCATCACCCTCTCCCATTCCCATTGGCGCTGAAAGCCATACTGGTGCAGTTCAGATCCCAGCAGCTCCCCTTTGAGTGGGGAAAGCTTTGAGTGGCCTTTCAGCCAGGCAAGGTTTCCCCACAAAACATGGCCCAAGAAATCAGAGCTCTTACCATCTAGTGCACTTGACGTTAGCCCAGAAATATCACCCTGGATTTACAGGTACAGAAGCAACTAAGTTCACGCAGCAACATGACTTTTCCTCCCTCTATCATTGAGAAAAAGTAAAATCCAGACTAAGAAGTCTGCATTCACAAGAAATAACACTTTCTTCAGCTCATTACCCACAAGCTAAACCACAGTCTTAATCCTAGACCAGGGCAGCATTTCAGGAACGACTGCCAGCAGTACACTGAGAACCCAGGAGGTGAGCTGAGGTTTCTCTCCAGACCCGTACACGGAAATGACCCTACCATAAACATCAGCTCTGCCATGTTGTTATCTCATGGACAGGAGAACATCTGCAAGAGGTGGGCATAGGGCCCAGGCTGCTCTCTCGCTCACCATGGGGCAATGGAGATGGCATC
Organism: Psittacus erithacus; assembly: GCA_009867235.2. Lineage (NCBI taxonomy): Eukaryota > Metazoa > Chordata > Aves > Psittaciformes > Psittacidae > Psittacus > Psittacus erithacus. Next base: position 22,242 of record WYDI02028712.1, read on the forward strand.
TATGCAGGAGGTGAGATTCCCAGCCTTCAGCCCAGCATCTATCCCTCCCTTTCCATGGCTGGAGTTACAGCCTTAGTTTTGAGATTTGGCAATTTTGACAGTTAAAAGTGCTTCTATTAATCGGGAACAAAACCCATAGTTTTGGTGGTTTTAATTCAGTCAATTGAAAAACCCCGCAAATTCCTTCAGATTAATGATATATTGATTTTCTAAAATTATACAG
>WYDI02028712.1:27464-49187 GCA_009867235.2 Psittacus erithacus
AAGGGTCTGGACTTGCTGTTTACAAATATAATTTACTCAGATTAGCAGTACTGACAAAACCAAATTTCCTATTAAGACAAAAATTCAAAGCTCTGGGTTAGCAAACACACCTGACAACAGCTTCCATAACGTAAAACAGAGATTCCTGCAGTGGCATGTACTGTTTAAAACCGGAATTAAACTGCTTCGGGTTGCACAGGGTTGAAGAGAGGCATGTCCCCACACTGTGATGCTGTTCAGCATTAGTCACTAGTGTATTACTTACATGGAAATGGAAAAGCCAAGGGGCAACAATTTGCAGGTAATGGGTTTCCTAGTTTATATGCGCTTTAAGGTGACCATGAGGAACCTTTGGTTTCAAGGAACCATTTCCCAAATGCAGGGAAGTAATGCAGCAATGAACAGTCACTCTGAAATATGCAAGGTTGCTTTGGAAGGAACAGCTGAGATGTCGCTGGCTCCAAACTAAGTGTGAGCAACTGAATGATGACCTCATTTGAGATTAAAAAAGCCAAACCCCCAAAATACATATATTATGCTGTATCAGTCGGATGGAGAGTAACAGAGGCATGCCATTGTACAATGTCAGTGGGTTGTCTTCACAGACGTGCTGCATCAGGCCACCTCACTGAAGGTGATGTAGGAGGTATGACACTTCTGATCCTTTTGCCTTAGTGTTTCATGCCTGATATGCTGAATTTCTGTGATAAGGCTACTTTTGCACTACGTGAACACAGGCACAGACAATCTAGGACAGAAATACAATAACTCTTCAAGTGTTCAAGTCGCAAACAAAACAGATTTGTCAGTTGTACACAAAGGCGCTTGGAGAGCATGAGGATGCTGCGGTCCAATGAGCCGAACACTGGCCACCAACACTCACATAACAGGATCTCTCATACCACTGTTTCGCAAACAGGAGAGTAAAATGACAGTGACCCTAACGTCCCCAGGTCTCCTACTGGGATTGCTGCCCCCTTCCTAGCACTGTTGTCCCAGAAAGCTGGGAAGGGTCCAGAAGACCTCAACTTGCTGTGTCCAAGATCTATAAAACAAGGGTAGGAGACGGTACTGGGGCAAAAATACAAAGAGTGCCATTTTCTGTGTTCACAGGAGAAAACACATCCACTTTCTCCCTTCTTTCTCCCTCCCATTTCCCCATCAGCCCTCACTCTGCATCCACACAGCCACCATCCATGGTCCCCCTGCACTGGTGCAGCAGGAGAGGACCATGTGAAGGAGCATGAGCTCCATCTCTATAACCAGGGCTGCAGGTGATGTGCTTCCCAAAGGCAGTAAGGGAGTGCAGGGCATGAAGAGCATGAGTGCTCGAACAGATTGTTGGTTTCAACAGGCAGACTGGCCCTTGCTATAGAGTTTTCTGTTTTGAATTTTCTCTATTATATTACAATGAAAAATAACAATATTAGAAGCAATTATAACTTGTGCATTTGTAAGCCAGCAAAGAAATAAGTCTTCATTCCCACCAACATGGTGCATGACTCCTTTAATTTACCTCTGCCTTCCAATAGGACACAAAGAAGCAGGATTTCAAAGGTGGTTTACATTTTGGAAGTAGACAAGTGACATACAGAGTTTTGGGTTGGTTGGTGGGTTTCTTGTTTTGGTTGAATTTGGTTCCCTTTTCTTTCTTTTTCCACACAGGGAAGTGGATCAGGTCCAGTTAAACCCTACAAAAAACATTTCTCCATCTCCTGTACCTTAGTGTCTTTTAAAGAAAGCCTGTAATCCTGGCATCAGGCACTCACACACCAGTTCCACCAAAGCCAGTGCACATCTGAGGACAACATTGGGAATGAAATGAAAGGTCTGAGATGCCAAGAGATGTTTCTCCAATCACTGACTCTTCAACCCAAGCCCAAAACCTGAGTTTTCATTACTCAAGGAGCCTGTTAAAAATCCTGGTGAATAGACATTTGGAAACAAGAGCCACTTCTAAAGCAGCAGTGATGAAGCTTTATCATTTTATCATATGCACATCACATTTCAGAGACTCCAGTCCATCTTGCTGGTTTTGATTTATCACGTTAGCAACCCATGGGGTTCCTCCTTTATACCAGCCCACCTCATGTTACCCATGTCCTGAACAGATTCATCACTTCTGCCATGACCATTTGGCCACTGCTGCTGCATCCCCCCCAAACCCAAGAGCTGAAATAAGCCAGTTCACAAGCAAGTGGGCACCCACCTGCACCTGTTTCCCCAGCAAATGCTCCCCATGCTGCTAGACCTGAGACAGCCCCATGACAGGCATCCACCCAGCTCCTCAAGCTTGAGAAGGCAGGTGACAGACATATCTCCTCTTCACCAGTTTAAGAAGCTTAATTTCAGACAGCTTTTTCTTTCTTCTTTTCCTTTTATTCCTTCTCTTTCCTTTTGAAATCATTTCCTGTATTTCCTCCTTTCAGTGCTTCATTGAAGTTATATCTCCAGCATAAAGATGGCATCACTGCCAGGAGGAGGGTAGGTTTGTAAACAGCCTTGACCTTGCTCGATACAATGCAGCAAGAAGTATTTTAACAGTGGCTTATCTTGTACACAGAACAACACAGAGCAAGCCCAGGCAACACACTGGGGTCCTTTAAGAGAGCTCTCATTTTTCTCCTTCAGCTCCTTAGAACTTAATCATTTAGCATTGCAATTTTCCAATAAGAGTTATTCTCCAAAAGGAGCAGGATCTCGTGTAGAGTCAAAGCATCCTGCCCACACTAGACAGCCAAGCTCAATGGGATATTTAACCATTTCCCCTTATTCCACACTGGAAAGTCAGCCAGCAACAACCCCAAATACCTGTGTGCACGCTCAAACACTTGTATGGATATGGTGAATTTGGGTGTAGATACACGGATCGATAGGTACTAAGGGGATGGACAGATCCTAAAGGGAATACAGTGTTGGGTAAATCAGCCAGCAGAATTGACGGCACTGATTAGAGCTCAACAGCAATAGTGTAATTATCTGGTTTGGTAACTGTCTTTCTTGCTGAATAACAGTAATATTTACATGAACTAACAAACATAACCCTGTTACACACTGTGGCTTCCCTTGTCATTCCCAAACATCCCATTAAACATGCTTAAAACTCTTCATTTCGATGTCATTTTTCCAGTATTTTCAACTAACTTGAAATATTTCACCACCCATGTATAACAATACACACTTTTTTTGCAGGCTGGATTTTGTGAGCCACCATCTTTAAATTGCTACTTTGCATTCAGATTCACAGTTAATCCCTGTTTGGGGTAGTTTCATCCATTAATGGCCAACGCACAACTCATGGACATCAAGAGGTACCAGTTGTTTCCCATCCTGCTTTCAAACATAAACGTAATACTTCTTCAGCAATCCAATATACACTTTCCCATCAATCTCTGAGGCATCAGCACGTTTTTCTACTAAATTTAATACCCAGATACTTGAATGTGTTTTGCACATGCTGAGGCTACAGGGTGAAGCCCCCAGTGCTGAAGCAGAAAGTGACTCCCACCAGACCTTAACCATGTTAAACATCCAGGTTCTGACTGGCTGCGGGCTGGAATGGTACCATCTTTCCCTTTACAGTCATAGAATAGTTAGGGTTGGAAAGGACCTTAAGATCAGATCATCCAGTTCCAACCCCCTGTCATGGGCAGGGACACTTCACACTAGACCATGTCACCCAAGGCTCTGTCCAACCTGGTCTTGAGCACTGCCAGGGATGGAGCACTCATAACTTCCTTGGGCAACCCATTCCAGTGCCTCACCACCCTCACAGTAAAGAACCCAGCAAACGTTGCAAGGAGTTAACCAACAGAAGCTTTTGGGCAGAATAATATCAGCTGTGTTTGGCAGCCCCTCCACTTCTAAACTAACTAGTTTGGCCAAAAGAAAAAAGAAAAAAGGATCGGATATTAAGTTTCATCCTCAATATTAAAAATTAAAATGAAGGAGCCTTTTTAGATATGGCATTGGTAGCTCTTTGTAATTAACCTAGCCTCTTCCCCTGAGAAATTTGGGTTTAATTTAATTTTTAGGGGGATGAGGAGCATTATTTATTGGTTTCTTTCAGAAAGGCTGTGGGCAAACACAACAGAAGGAGTGAAAGGAGGTTTTTTTCTCAGGTTGGTTTTAGAGGTTGAAAGACGGAAGCTGGGATAATGGATAAGATGCAATTTAAAGAAAAAGATAGGGGATGGAGAGCAAACAGGAAGATCCAGAGACCAAAGGGTGAAAAAGCAGAAGGAGCAGACTGTGAAGGATGCAAGTGATGCCAGCCATTAAACATTATCTGAGCAACGTCACCCATAATACGCAAAGATGTTGGACCAGATCTGACCCTGTCCTGAGATGTTATGGAATACATTAGTATTTATGTTGTACAAGTTGTACACATCACATATTCCTCTCAGCTGCGGACTGGATAGTTTGGGCCAAACTATATGACCCCAGACATGGGTGACAAGGGCTCAGCAGCTCCAAAAGTTAAGTCTGGTTTTGGGATTAAACCACAGAAGGTGTGAGGGGCACAATGTAAAGGCATGGTGTTACTGCAGCTCTTACCATTGGTTTTGCTTTCCAAGACGGTGAACCTTGTCCCTGGCAGGAGCGCTACAAACTCAGTTTAAGAATGAGATGCTTGTTCTGCACTGCTATCTAACCAGACCTGAAAAGCACATTACAAACAGCCGCAAAACACATTAAATTCAGCATTGAGGAATGAATGTGAGAATACTGTCAAACTTCTATTTCAGTATTTCCTAATGAATAAGTATCTATATCTGTAACACAGCAAAGGAGAACCACAGAGGGTTTATTCACCTCTTGCTGAGCCAGATAAGAGCCGAATTGACCAGATGTTGTGCAGGAAACCTCAATTTATTACTTACGCAAAACCTTGCACAAGCCAACCATGACACCTTGAATTTGTTACAAGGGCCAGAGCGGGGATCTCTTCTGGTTTGCAGGGTTATATATGTTTATATGTATATAAATATGTATATATGTTATGTATGTTTTGTAGACAGCAGTACAGCTCATTTCTTGGCTGCTTCCTACCCAAGAGGGCACGTCATCTATGGCAAGGGTGCACATCAGTCCATATCACCTCAACAGACCACTCTATTCCTACCAGACTTGCAACCAGAGGATGAGCCAAATGCAAAGAGCAGGCTTCCTTTTTTGCAGGTGCTATAACTGCACCTCCAAGTGCTGCCATTGACACTTCTAACTTCTGATTAGACTTACAAATCAAGCACTGGGATGCCAACATGGTTTCCCAGCCTAGAACAGGAGTTGTACTCATAGCACTTTGTGCTCAGACTCACTGGGATGGGACAATGGTGAAAAGGCAAAAGGTCTGGGCAGGGCCCCCTGCATGAACCAAGGGCTTTGGGGGTCACATCCTTACCCAGAAACTGCTCTTGCTGCTGCAGAAGAGATGTATCTATGGCAATACACCACCTGCAAAGCCCACTGCACAGGTTGGGGGGTCTGATAACCCTTTCCTTAGAAGAGTCCATAGACCTGGTACAACACAAGTCAGATGATACTGCCCCTGGCTCTGATATTACCAAAGCTCTGGGCATTCACAGCTCCCACTTAACCAGTGGCTGCTTGGCCTCTGTATAACTGGGCCTGGTAATAAAAAGAAAGGGTGCTCAGAAGAAAGATGGTTTCAAGCGATTCGTCCTCTGGAAGTGAAAATACCCAGAAATAGACTCTTAAAACTAACATGACTTACACCATGCAAATATTATTTTTCCAAGGTCCAAGTCTAAAACATTCAACTTCATGCTGCTTTCATTTCTTTATGTATGTATACATATGTATATTTATAAAATAGCCTGTATTCTCAAGCATCCCACGTGACTGCCTAATCTCACTGCGATGCACAGTCATAGAGTGGTTAGCAATGCCATAAATAAAGTAAAAAATACATCGAAATCAAAAGGTCACTTGCATAACTGTCAGGGAAAGCAGTGGTGAAATGATTTACAGACACAGGAAATATAATTCGGCAGCAAGGAATTCCTTTGGCAGTTAATAGAATTAATTCAATGCAGCCCATAGCAGGTTTAGAGAGGGAGCCCTGAGTAAAAAACAACTCTTTAGGAAGAGGCTTTCAAGGCCAGCCAAGCAACTTGTGTGTGCATTTAATGGCTAAACAAAACTTTTTGCTTCAGGAATGAGGTGGAGATGTGAGCCCAGAACCATCTCCTAAGCACCCCTCTCACTGCTAAGCCTCCCATCAGCAGCACCGCAAAAGCAATGGGTACCACGAACCCCATCACCTCACCCATGCATGGTATCCCCCAGCAAGGCTGTTTCTGGAGGTAATCCAGTCATTAAGTCATCCAAAGGCAGGAAATAAAACAACCTCTAAGCACTTTAAATACTAATAGTTTAATAGCTCTTTCGTTTAAAACCGTATCTTTAAGTGCATAACAATATGTCATTTTATGTATGTCCTATAGTCAAATTACAACCCAGGTGTGAGCACGAGCTTAAGTGGCATTTAAAAATAGCCCTCGCTATTACTGCTAGCACATAATAAATTAACCATGGAGCATTTAGCTCTGCCTACAACCTGACAACCTTGTGTCTGAGCAAGCAGGACACAAGCTGGAAATAATGCAGGCAAATGCTCAGGGAGGGCAGGAAGCCTAAATTGGAAGCTCTGCCCCCCAAAACCCTTCCTTGGCCAAATAAATAACCTCAGGAGGTCAGCAACGGACCTACCTGCAAGCCCATGCTTCCTGAACCAGCCTCCCATGCAGGGACACCCATCATCTTATTTTGTATTTTCCCCTTGCTTTCAGCTTTGAATGGCAATTAGGAAAAGGTTAACCGAGTGCCTTTCTCCCAGGAATCCTCTTCCTCCTTTCAAAATAACAGCGCTAGCAAAAGAAAATCCCAGATTAGGCTAACAGGTAGGAGCGTGGTGCAGCCCTGGGAGATGCTGTTGGAAGTGGGGAGATTGGGAGAATCATCCCAGCGGGAGACTAATACTCATCATTCGGAGCTGCAGCTGAGGCCCATTTGAGTGACAGGCAGCCGGGAGCTGAAAGAGCCGCTCATATCCCACAACTGCTGGCATGCAGACTTGAAAGAGATTTATTTCAGGATAATTAGCTGGGAGTATTAAAGGTGGCAGGAAAGATCTGCAATTACTGTTTAGCAAACAGAATGGAGGCAAAAAAAAAAAAAAAGGAGCCAAAAATGAAATTAAAAGGCCCCAATATTTCTCCACTTGAAAGTTGTTAAATAATTGAAAAAGTTCAAAGCAACTTTATTGTATTCAAAGTAGTGAGTTTGGGAGGGGGAAGACAAAGCGTCATCGTATTGCAACCAGCCAACTCATTTCCAAGACAGAGCTTTGCGGAGGTGATGTTTCCCAAAGTAAATGGCTAAAGAGAGCTGCCTCTGCTTTCCTTTCCATTTGTACACTCCTTTGGTAGCACCAAAAGGCTTACCCCAGGAGAATGTATCTGCTGAGCTAAAAAATATACATACATATACACATATATATGTATATTTGCATGCTTAACTGTCAAGAGTTTTAATGCAGAGTTTTAAGATGGTGGTTTTATTGCTGCTCTTTTCCAGGACTATTTTCCCCATTTCCAGCAAAGGAGATGGTGTTTGCAGGTTCTATCCGACAAGGCAGCACTGCTGGTAGTAACCAATGTCTTAAAACAGAGGCGTATCGAAGTAAGCCTTGGGGGATGAGAAGGAGACTGAATACATGGAGAACTGTCATTGTAGTTTTCCCTTTGTAAGGGAACAGCAATAAAGGTACTGTCTGCATTTATTAGAGTGGGGTGGTCTGTTTCTGAAAAGAAATAATGATAAAAAAATAGGGATTTTCCTTGCGGAAACCAGGCTGACTTCAAATCCCAGCTAAGGCTTGGAAATGACAGTCTCCAGCCTGCTTCAATATTTCCTTATACTAGCCTGGGATAAGCTTTATTCAGCCCCATCCACATACCCTGGCAGTTGCTGGCATCACACATGAGCACATTTGTGCCAAATATAAAGTTCACCCAACACACAGAGCCTCAAAAGCATCCGAGATTTTCATCAGGCTTCAAGACTCATTGTTGCTGAGCCTCACGCTGCTCTTTCAAAACAAGGGGCCTTTTCTACATCTCTCTCAATGATCTACAGTCCTCTAAAATCATCTATTTATTTATGCTCTATTCTGGGATTTGCCCTCTGCGATAAAAAACCACAACACTGCTTCAATTGTGTGGAAATAACAGGGTTGCCTGGCCCACTTTGTGGAGGTTAGATAAAGATGGGGAAAGCCAAAATGATTTTTAGCTGCCCGGCACCGGACCCTGCAGGGGAAAGAAAAGGAAAAGCCAAATAAAGTAATGAAATGGAGCGTACTGCAGCCCTTGCTGTACAGAAGAGCACATTCAAGCTAAAATGAAGGGCAAATTCACATTATCTTGGCTAAAACTGGTCGTTATTTATTTTTTCTTTTAGATTCTGAAACAAACCAAAAAAAAAGCCCACTTTGCCAAATACATCAATTTCAACGTGACTTTCACTGCGGAAAGTTTCCCAGCTCCAGAATGAAGTTTCTGGCCCAAAGAAACAAGGCAAAATGTCATCCCAGAGCAGCCAGAAGCGACTCATTGAGGACGTTCCCCTGGGTTGTGAGAAACCCAGTTTCCAGCCCTGTTTTTCCCTGCCCAACACGGCCAAGGGCAGGCAGCTGCCAGCCCCACTGGGAGCCGGGATGTTCTGCCCTTCCCTGTGCCTCATGTAAAACACTCCCCACCTTTATAGCTCTTCCATAAAAATCCCTCCTGGCTCCATCGCCATCATGCTGTAAGTCAAGAGCTTAAGGAAAGTCACTCGAGCTTGGGATTTGCTAACCCATGTCAGTGAAATGAACAGTACTTATCTGTGTTAAAGGTCTTCACTCAGTGTTTATAGAAAGTCTCTAATCTCTGGAAAGCTGCTATAAACAGTGTCTATATATGATTTTTCTCTATTGCTCTGGAAAGCAAAGCCTATATCATCCTTGCTGTCACCCCTTTTGTTCCCATGCTGTGATCCCAGGTCCAGCAGCTGGTCCCTCTCGCTCCTCATGTTGTTATCCCACAGGGGATCCACCCCAATTCAAAACTCCTGCAGAAAAGCCAAATCACAAAATGGTTTGTGTTGGAAAGGACCTTAAGATCATTCATTTCCAACCCCCTGCCATGGGCACAGGACATGGACACCTTCCACTAGACCATGTTGCTCCAAGCCCTGTCCAACCTGGCCTTAACGCTGCCAGGGATGAGGCATTCACAACTTCCTTGGGCAGCAAGTCATGACCATCCCTCATCCATATCACAGGCATTTCCCCAGCATCCTCTTTAAGACAAAGAAAGCCCTATAAAGTTGCACTTTCTCCTTGGAGAGACCACCTGGGCCTTTGAGGAGATGCTGGAGAAAACACCATGTATCTGCTTTCCTGCTCTGAGGGGACACAAGCATGGCAAAAGCATATAATCCCCTGGTGCAAGTGCTATGATCTCACCATCCAAGCATGCTGGCCAGTGGTCAAGTAGCCCCAGATAGGGATCACATATAACGAGTCCATGTCCTCAACACTTTCTGGTAGCACCTCCCTCCCTGGTCTGGAGAAACCATATGATTTCTCTGCCTCTGCTCCCCAGTGTGTAAATGGAAGGATGGTGCTCTTTCTCCCATTCTTGGGTAGATTAATTATTTAATGTTTGTAAAGCACTTCAGAAATTCTAAGCATCATTATTTAGCCACATCATAGGATGAAAACTCTCTCTGAATGCAAGAGGTGGGGAAGGTGCTCAACTCACTTTCCAGTCCAACTCATTCAAATTCAGGCAGGATTGGCCCCTCTGCACTCCAAGTTACACCGTTATCCCCAAAATAATGGGAATAATCAAAGATATCTGATGGTGTTTGAAGTCTTTCCCTGTCTTTTGCCCAGGAAATGGCAGGAGGACTTTGCTGGACCATAGGCAAGCTGCGATTCTCAAGCAACCCATGGCATCGAAGCAGCCAATGGCATCAAACGGGTGGGGAGATGTTCTGCACAAAAAGGGGTAGATAATTGAAAAGCAAGAGAAGAAGGAGTGCTCCTTCATGCACTCTTCACTGTGCACCTTCTTCCTCCTCACCTGCACACTTCCACATAGGCAGCCCATGCCAAAGGGTCAGGGAAGCCCTTAAACTTCCAAACAGACCTGTACATATTCATGTAGTCTTTGTTACTTACTATAAGCACACAGTTTCCCAGTTTGGGGAACCTGTTTGCGCATTAAACTACTTAGAAAGCATTTTCCTTTCAGTGTCAGACTTTGAAGTAAAGATAAAATATAAATAATTTATTCATTTTAATGGGCAGAACCACAGGCGCAGTTCTCCTGCAATACTTGGTGGAGTATTACACCGAAAAAGAAATGCATTTTTAATTAGGCTTGAGGCTCCCACCACCACTTCCCCAGCCTGAGCTTAAGTCATTGCCCTCCTTCACTTCCCGTGATTCCCTTCGGCCTCAGTTTCTCTCACCAAATAAGAAATAATCAGTCTTTACCCATTTCACCATGTTAGAGCTCACATTTATGAAGAGCTTCAGCTAAAGGTGTTATTGAAAACACAAGAGGGAGAACATCTCTGTACGAGTGCACAGAAACACACCTTCTTTCATAGGGTGACAACCAGCTATAAACACAATTCGCAGCTATTTTTGTCATAGAAACTATTAACAAGAGACAGAAACACAACACACTGTGTATTTCTGGGCTCTATTTGAATCTAACAAATTGCAAACATCTTTCCTTTAAATACTTCCCAGTGCCTTAAGCCTCCAGAAAAGGATCTTCTTCTCCGCTCAGTTTTGCACATTTAGTGCCATCCTCTTCATGCTGTACTGATGAAATAACTGTTTTTCACAGTGCCGAGTTCTTCCTTGGTTCTCCAACTCAACAAAAACACCATCACCAACCTGGGCATTGTACTTAAAGATTACACCTTTCTGCTGCAGGAAATCCACAGCACGCTTTTGGATGTCATAGAATGGTTTGTGTTGGGAGGGACCTTAAATATCACCCGGTTCCAAACCACAGAACTTGCCAGTCCCTGCCACAGTGGGATAGTCAGTCTCTGACACAGTGGGCAGGGACATCTTCCACTAGATCAGGTTGCTCAAACCCCCACCCAAGCTGGCCTTGAAATGATAGATAATACTATTATTATGGATAATATTATTATGATAGATAATATTCCAAGGTAGAGCCCCTGGCCAGCACAAGAAGCTGTTTAGCAAAGCAATTCCTGTTCAGGCATTTGGCTGTTTGGGATTACAGGTTGCATGTCAATGGGAAAAGCATCTCATCCTGGTGGGATCTTACATTTGCTGCTGCATCACAGGACCACCAGCTAAGGCAGAAGCCTTCTACACTTGGAGGCTGGCCCTGGGGATGAGTATCATCAGCATGAAATGAAAGCCCACCTTTGCTGACAGGTGCCTGTTGCCCTAGGGCAGTCTTTGTGCTGCAGAAAGGAAGACATAGACAATACTATAGCCATAATTTTTGACCACCCCTGTTTAAATATGCTGCAGGCCAGCCAAGGAAGTGTGTTATAAGAGGTTGGGCTGGGATAGCTCTTGCAATATGTAACCCACCAAACCCACACAGGATCATTTTATAACTTGATAGAGTGAAGAAGATACAAGCCCAAATAAAAAGGTAGAACGCATTGAGAAAAATTTTTACCATGCTTCTCTATATAAATTATTATAAATGTATACTTTGATTTTCTCATATTATTTATATCTGTGTATATACAGGAAGAAAAACATATATACAAGGGGCTTATACCTTTTGAGATTAGGACTATTTCACAATGAATCCACACAATTTACAAAGGGCTGGTGTAATGCTTATTTAGGTGACCCAGAACTTGGGGGTGATGGAGGGGTAGCTTTGTAGAAGGTTAAATAACTGTCCCTATCCCTGCACATCAGGCTAGTGCTCACTCCCAGCCATTGCCCAAGCAAGCTGTTCTTCAGTGTGTTGTCACTCCAGTACTAATAAAATGTGATGGTCTAATTGTATTAGCAATTTCCCATCATATTATATTAATATGCATCATACTAGTATCCGTTTTCACTAATGTGACATGAAAGGCAGTAATTTGATTACTTTTCCCTATGATTACAGGGAGGGAGCTTGGCCTTCTTCATAGGCCATACACAGGGCAGCCAGAGCATTGTGCTCCTGGTCCTGCCTCTGTTCCCAGCACACTTCTTCGCCTTGAGGAGGTCACCTCAACTTTGGGTATCTCAGTGCAACAGGTACTAAATACACAGTTCATAAAGTTTTGGGAATCTTGGGTAAAAGCAGATGTTAGACATGGGAAGGATGCGCTAGAGCAGTCTCCATCCATCCTGATGTTTTCCTGTATATTTGTATTTGCCAAAACTCCTAACTACCATCTCCGTTAAAACTAATGAAAGCTTTCATACAGTGAAGGTCTTATCTACGGCAAGTGCCTCAGCCGTGACAATGTACATCAGTGTTGCTTTCCCTGCTTATGTTAAGCCTTCTATAACACTTCTTTCCCGTTCTGCAAAAAAGCCTTTTAGAGCCTTCTGCTACCACATTCCTTCTGCTGTGGTCTTTAAAGTGGCAAATACAGATGCTTGTAACTCAGAAGAGGCTCATGTAATTGCATGCTTTGAGGATGGTGATGTTATTCTGCAGATTTCACTTCAATCCCAAGCACAGGGTTTCTTTTCTTGCAACCTTGAGCAAACACCATAGTACCAATGACAGAGCTACAGCTGTAAAATGGGAATAGTTGTTTTTTTGTAGTAGAGATTGTAACCCATCATGGCTATTTGCTGCCACTACAGCAACCTTGACAGGTCCACAGCATAAACAAGCAAGCATCCTCCAGAAAATACACTGCAAACTCATGATGTAGCCACCACTTTTATTCCCCATTAAATAGCTGATGGGACTGGAAATACTTCTACAGGAGCACTCACCAGAACAGGTAAAGCAGAGGATGGCCCCAGATAAAGCAAATGCACACCTATCCCAATCAGCCTCAAACTGGCAACTCACCGGCTCCCACAGCAAGGACTTCCATTAAATCATGGAAGTTTGGATAGTCTCACAACACCGATTTGCTTCTCTGCTCAGAAGCATAGTCAAAAACTCATCCAGCAGCTCCGTTTACTGTGGAACAATAAACCACGGGAGTGCGCCATAAATCCCAGTAATGCGCTCGGAGGAAAGCAGCCGCTCCGGGGTCAGAGTGGGAGCTTCTTGAGAATTTTCAGACAAAATATTTTTCATCAGAAGTTGCTGATTCACCGAAACCAAAGCTTTTCCATGCAACAAAAACCAATCTCGCTGAAGCTTTTGTTAGGGAGGATCTCCCTGGCCCTGGACAGAATTAATGACCGCCAGAAGAGAGGTAGAAGCTTCTTTTGAAACAACCTGCAGCTTTCATCTGGACCAGGAGGGACCAGTGTAAGCACCATCCTATGCATCCCATCAGTCCATGCACACTGTGATAAGGCTGTCCCATCACTGCCCCTGCGCCTCGCATAAGAAATTAAATACCCATTTATCCTGGGAGAGCAATACTCTAGTGAAGGTCTCTCTGAGGATGCACAAAGCATTTCCTCCAATAGCAGTGTTTGCCCCCACAAGGTATTTCATTGCTGATGCCAAGGGAAGCAGGGGGATAAAGTCCATCCTTAATCCCAAAACTTGCCACCTCCACCTTTCATTTTGTTACCCCTGTCTCTCTGCCCCTCCATCCCTTTTGCTGCCACCCACTACCTCTCAGGCACAAAGAATAACGACAGTGAAGACCCCAAAGACACAAGCTAGAGGTATGGCCATAAATCCTGCTCAGCTCCAGCTCCCTGGGGATGTAGCATGCTGCAGGAGGGGATGCAGGGCTCTGGCAAGCCAGATATGCAAGTTGGAGGGACAAAAGGGGAACCAACGTGTTTCTCTCCCTCCGTCATCTTTCTAACTTAACCCAAACCAAAACTCCCTCTGGGTTCAGAGAAGTTCACTTTGAGCCTCTGTAATGCAGGATGAGTAACACTGGATCCTTAAAGCAGCCCCATGAGGCACCGGCCCAGACAAGCAGTCATTCCCTGGAGCATCCTTGTCAGGCTCAGTGCCACTATGCCTGCCCCAGCAGGTATGGAAGGGGTTAACAGCCTGGCCTCCCAAAACAGCAATGGTTATTTTTAGTGTATCAGGAGAAGGAATTTGGACCTCCACTATTTTTGGTAGTTTCCCTCTTTAATTCTCAGCAGAAATGTTGCCAAAATCAAACCACCTGGTAACAAATGGCCACTCACGTGTGTCCCGATGGACCTATGTTCCCTGTGCATAGTGCCCAGACCAGGGCTAAGGGTCACAGTTTATGGTTAAAAGCAGAAACACTCAATTGCCCCAGGATGTCCCTGCAGCACTTTTGGCATGCTCAAGCACAGAAAGTACCCCACATCCCAGGAAGCTGCCCCTTCACAGGAGATTTACAGCCCGCCTTGCACTTCAGCATCCTGAGTGGGTACTGGCAAAAATAGGTTTGGTGGTGGTAAAAGTGATCAGATGAACTCTGTAAATCTGCTTGAAGGACTAGGAGAAAACAGGAACAAGGGGAGTAAGCAACAAGCTTCAATAGATAACTTTTCATATGAAGCCAAGTGCATTTCCAGGTGTGATGCAAAGCCAACACAACAACATCCAGTTCAGCATGCAAATGTTTTCCAAGCCCTTGCCTGCATCCAGAAACACAACCAAGCAAAAAGACATTATACCGATACAGAAACAGCCCATTTTGTTTAAAATAAATGCTTTTCCTGCCTTTTTCCTTTGAAAAATCCCAAGTCCCACCAGTGATGGGTGCATGAAGGTCAGTCCCTGAGCAGGGTTTCAGCTCCAAGCACCATTTCATGCCCAAAGGAGAGGGAAAGGTGGCAGCAGAACCAGGCTCCTCTCCCATCTCCTGCTGGGCTATCGGGTGCTGCTGGAATAAATCAAAATCAGTTATGGGAAATGTAAAATTATCGTTTGGAAATCACTCTGTCTGAATAATTCAGTCATTGACTTTCACTTCAAACAACCATTCCAGCCACCCACACACGCAGTTCAGTCTCCTGCTTCGTTTTAAACTCTCTTTAATTATCAGCATTAACCTATCGCATTGCTATTTCATCCTTATTTCATGCCAGGGGAGGGGTCAGCGGTTTGATAAAGCACAATGAACTGGAAGACTTTGAGCTGTCCTTCTGCTCCTCCTGCCCAACTTCCTGGGGCTGCTTCAGCCCTGGGTGACAGCAAGGACACAAGAGCATCTCCAGCATCACTCAAAACCATTTAAAAAAGGGAGCAGGATACCTGTTCCCCATCCCTATCCCCATGCCCCACTATGGTGCAGCTTGGCACTTTCAACACTACAGAGTACCTCCAAACCTGCCCATCATCCCAGGATGCACAAACATCCCTTTCTGGTGTGTTTTTCAGGAAGGCTCTCATTAAACAGCAATCCCAGCCTCATGTTACCACCTTCTCTCAGGGTGTTAATCACATCCAGAAAGCAGCATCCCACTACATACCTGCCTTGATTAGGATCCCCCATCTAACTCCCCAAACTAGCCAGAAGCTTAAAGAATAAAACCAGAGCAAAAGTTTAGCTACTTTTCTTTTAAGCTCCTTGTACTCCCTGCACTTCAACAACATGTTTAAGTTAGTTTCACCTTTTATTTGTCTACCAAGCTCCCTAAGTTAGGAAAATTAGCATTGTGCGTGCGGTCTCATTTAATTAGTAATTGGGGAAATAGGTCTGGCATGTTTCATGGAGGCTTGGGGAAATTGTCAATTAGCATTGTGTTAATTGGTGTCTGCTGTCCTTGCTTTTTAGTTTTTAACCCCTTTTACCTTGTTCCCGCTTTCGTGTATGTAAAAATCTGGCTGCTTATTATTCTTTAAGTAAAGGATTAATTGCTTCAATTCCTGTCTGCGCTGAGTGTCCTTTTTCCCCCTCACATGGAGGGATTTATGTGTGTCCTCTGGTCACTGGTGGAGTTATCCCACTGATGCAATGTCACCCTGCCCAGGGCTGAGGTCTCTCCCCACCACGAGCATCAAAACCAGCTTTTCCCTCCAGTGCTTACTTGCCTTTTTCTTCTCTCACCCACACCATTAATCACTCTCTCCAACGAGCACCAAAATCCCCTACAATTTACCAAACAGCAATTTGAATACAGGAAAAAGAGGGACTTTGGCGCAAAATTAAAAAGTAAACTTTGATACATCAGACATCAGCCCACAGAAGTGGAGGATATTCACTTTAAAAGCTCATGCTGCACTCTTTAATCTGCCTTACTGCATGTCCAGTGATAAACCAGAGGTTTGCGTCTCTGCCTGGTGGGAATAATTAATGAACTGTTAATTGTTATTAATAACCGAGGTCCTGATCCCACAGGCAGACACATATACATTTAGCTTTAGGACATCCGTGTACGCAAGGTTAAGACGCTTGCAATCACTTCCAGGAGCAATGCTTCCAGAGCCTAAGAGCACTTTCAAACACATTTTCCCAGCCCACAACAAGCATCCTGAAGAAGAGCAATACCCATAAGGACGCAAGGCAACACTGAGCACAAACATCTCATTTCAGTGCTTTGGCTGGAGCTTCCCTGTCCATGCACGGTTTTGGGTGTTCAGGCAGCTGAAAGCCACCACCCCAACCCGGACCCACATAACCACCTCTTATGTCCCGTCTCCCAGCATCCATCTCCAACAGCGATGCCCAAGGAGGGATGCTCCCAAGCACAGGGGAAAAGCTGTTTATGCACAAGCTTGGCTGGGAGCCATGCAGAGCGAGCTGCTCTAGGAATTGTTCAGAGTGCAATTAAGCCCCAACTTTCCAAGCAGAGGGGCTTGTTTGGGAAACTGTGGAGGAAAACTGCTCCTTTGGTCCCCCATAAGGAGGGGAAGGCCATGCGGGAGTGGGTGTGGAATGACCATGTTAAATTAGTTCAAATGCCTCAAGATCCACTTGGCATTTCCAAAGCCGAAGGAGCACAGTATGAGGCTTCCTGGTTTCTTTCCCCAGTGATTTCCAGCCAGCCCTGCCCCTGCTCTCAGCAGGGATTGTGGTTTGCATTCACAAAGGACCTCCTAAAAAATACACTGTTGGCTTTTGTCATACCAGCATAATCCAGAGAAGCTGAGGCTGAAGACATTCAGCGAGCACAAGCATAGAGAAGGTACAGCAAAACACAACCTACAGCTAGGCCAACTGCCAGAACAAAGAGAGAAGTAAACACTTAGCACTATGTTTCACTCCAGGGTGTACTGCCAAAGCCCCCAAGAGGTACAGCACACCATGACAGACTTTGGACAAGCAAAGATGATTGTTCAGTGACAAACAACTAAAAGTACAAGCAGCTCTTAACCGCTTCATCCCTTTAGAAAATGAAAAATGAAAAGCCCACTCTCATCCTCCTCTTGATGGAGCCCTGGTCCATGCTCCGACAGGGTAGGTACCCAGGGATTAGATGGCCATGGAAGAGGTGACCCAATCTTGGAGCGAGAAGTCAGGATCTGGTGATGTCCACATCAACACACACAGCAAAAGATGATCAAGTCCCGCAAGACACAGTCGACCAACAACCAACAGCAAGAGCTGCAGAAATAGGACGTCTCTCAACCATAAGGGAAGATGCTGCTTTCTTAGGGAGCTCTGCTGATGACCAGAGCAATCCACCTGAGGAATGTAAATACAGGAGTTGAAGGAGTCGGCTCTATTTGAGGGGTAAATGCAACCAACCCATGAGAAGGTTACAGGGTTTTTAAATGATATTTGCATAGCATTAGAAAGTAATAATTAAAGTAGTGAATCAGTTGAAAGGCATTATCCTAAGATCCTGCCTTCACAATAATTATCTCACCAGAATTTCAGAGGCTGAATTATTTTCTATTGGATTTACAATTAATTTCGTAAAAATAACAAATCCTCCCTTACAGTGACTACAGTACAATAATGATAGCACTTGAAAGTACCATAGTCATTAACAAATTGATCTTCACAACAGTACTGTAAGGAAGGGAAGCATCGTTATCTCAGTTTGGGAAGCATATAGACAGGTTTGCTTTCAACCAAAGCTGAGTAAACTTGTCCCATTCTTCTCACAGAGGTATTAATCACCTGGAGCAGCCGGGACACACACATTTTTTCCAGTGCCTTGCTCAAGACCATATCAGGTCTTTGGCAAAGCAGGAATTAAAGTTTACATTTGGAGTCATGGCTACCAATCCTCTCCTGTCTTGAGGTTCATCTCCATCCATGCACAATTGCTGTCAGCTATCTATCTCTGACAGTGACTTGGGGAAACAAGTCTTAGTTAGAAATAGAGGGTCAGGAAGAAACTACACCCCATGGGGAAGGGAGGATGACCACAGAGGACAAACACAGACAAGACTATGAACTGCATCTTGTTATAGGCTTCTCTCAATCAGATCTTCAAACAAAAAGGGAGTCTTTCTTCCTATTGTCTCAGATTAACATCCCCCAAATTAAAGCATCCCCATCCAAGCCAGCATTTGGGCTGTTTGGGTGAATTTCTGGTGACACCCATAATGTTCTGAGCACTCCCAAAGCATTACCCCTCCAGTTATTCTTGGGTAGTGGCAGGGATTTAGAAAGCCGAGCTGTCGGAGGGGATCACGGATGTACTCAGATATGTATTAATTAGAATTCCTGCACAGTTTTCTTACGTTAATTATAGCTTAATTTGATTGCTTAATAGCTCTGGTTTTCGTAATGTTTAGCACCTGTTGTAAATTGCACAAGATAAATCGTCTTCTACCATCTAGGCTGTTTACTCCTAAAATCCTGCATTTCCCTTTTCAGCTCCCAGCTTTGGATTCGAGCCGGCGGCTTTTTTCCTCTTTGGCCTTTTCACCAAGGAAATCTTTATTTCCTCTCTTTCCAGTGAGCTATTTAACCAATGGAGTGGGTTTCAGTTAAATACTTTCTTAAATGCTATGATTTAAAGAAAAACAGTAACAGGTAAGAAGGAATATCCGCATACAAGTGTGCAAATGTTGACCCCTGGCATTATGCAGGGTCATCCTTCTTCATCATTGTTGTTTCCTTCTCCCTTTCCAAGGCAAGGAAGGAGGGGCTCATCCTTCTCTTACAGGATTATTAGACAGAAGTGGAGGCCCTGCGTCATTAATTGATTTCTTCCATACATTGTACTAAGATACAATTTTTCAAGGCTGTGCATAATTGTGTTCCCTGTGCCACTGCTCTATGTTCTGTCCTTGTCATATTGTCATTGAAGGCTGATTCCACCCTCTGTAATTGGAGATGTTCTACTTTTGGACAAAGGTGTGGGGGCAGCTCAGGGGAACAGCGCTGACATTTACTTCATCAATTTATTTTTATTGTTCCTACATTTATTGCAGCTATAACAGCCCTTTAATAGTTATATCTCCTCCCTGTAGGGTATTCTGGTATTTGAAATTTTTTTAACTCATTTGTTCTCATAGATAACAGTAAAGTGCATTTCATGCTAACCTTTAGGTTTCAATCTTCTCTCTTTCTTTGGCTCTGAAGCAGTTGCAGCTTTAAACTTTTACTGCATTGTCAGTCTAAAGGCCACCACCACTGAGTCCATTCTAACACTGGAGTAACCACAAATTAGTGGTCCTGAAAATTTCAGGGAGGCGAGTCCTAAACCCAGAGTGCTGCTATTGCCATAATTCAAAACTGGCCGTCCTTTTAATAGAGGAGGAGAAGAACACAGTAAATACTAGCATCGAGTCTCCTTTTACAGTCTTCAGTCAAACAAGGGGTGATAATTGCAGCTTTACGACTGGCAAGGTAACTGACTCCACCACCTTCCAGCTCCTGCCCTTCGGTGCCCGCAGTGGCAATAAAGGAGTTCAATGTTTAGAATAAACCACACCTCCATCCACAGGTTTCCCTTTGTCCCCTTCCCAGGTGGACCTTTCCCTCTCTCTCCAGTTTTATCACACTTGCTGCTCAAGCTGCAACTTAATAGCACCACAGAAATAATTTCTAATAATTAACTCGCAGGTGGGTTTCTGCAGGTAATTGTCACTATTCAGAGATACCCATCCCTAAACTTCCATATATGAGCTCCTGATCACAGCTGGGACCTGACCCTGGGGCTGTTTTCGCAGCTTGGTGTCCTGCAGCATCACCCAGGACCACCTGCAGCAGCCAAGGACAAGCGATGCCACCAGAATGCTCTCAACACACCTTCAACCATCAACAAAACCCCACATTGCTACCCAGGTTTTGCTCCATTGACACAGTCAACAGCTTTGCGGCAATGGAGGAGAAACCTGTATGAGCCATGAGGTTCACGTAGGCAGAGGACCTTCCCACACATGACCATGTGTGAGCACACTGTTCAGAAGGGTGTGCATCCAGAAGGAAAGTGCACTTTTCTGCAAACACTGAAACAAAATCTATGCTGCCACCACAAGAAAAGCCATTTTTTCCCCCCTTTTTCTAATGGTGGCTCTTGGTAAAGCCATTTTTAACCCCATCTCCCTGGCTCCACAATCTGTCGTTGCACAGAGATGTTCTTCTTCCTCAAAGCCTCTTCTCTTGAAGACACTGCCAAGAAACAGCTTAATTAAAGCAAATGGAGACATTCAGAGTGAGAAGAAATTAGGCCAGGGAGATAAACTAAAAATGAGACAATAAAGGATTAGGAACGAGGACTTAAAAGAGTGGAAAAGCCCATGGTTTTTAATGGAGCTGTTTAACTTTCTACTGAACATAACCAAAGTTACTTTCAAGCAGAGTATTGGGCACTTTGTGGGGCACCTACCTGCTTGTAAGTCAGCAGATACGTGATTATTTTAGTGTAGTAGTAGTAGTACTGATTTCTAGAGCATTAATAGTGTGAACACCCAAAGGACTGTCCCTTGATCAGCCTTTCTGTGAAGGGTTTGATCCTGCTATCGCCTCCCGAGGGCTGTGGACCACAGTAGTGTCAGTACAAAGGACCTGTAGGAGATAGCCAGAGCCTTTGGGGCTGGGCAAGGAGTCGGTTTCAACAGACTTTGCAGGAATCCTAACAAGTTGCTTGCTCAGAAAATTCAAGCAGACATGCCTGGTCAAAACCAGTGATGCTGGTCTCGCAGTTACACCCACTGAAATCAGGAGTCACTCCTCTGAACTCCGTGACACTATTACAGCACTGCAAAATTGCTGGGGATTAATTTAAAAAGAGAGGAAAAAACCACTGTCAGAATTTATTGCCTCCCTGACATGGATAAACACTCACCCAGTGTGGACCACTGGAAGCAATAGGATTAGTTATGTGGGTCAGCATTCAACCCCAGAACAACCAAGAATTCAACTCCTAGGCTTTTAGAGCTGATATTTCAAAGCAGTTTTAGCCTGATTTCCAACTTTTACATCCTCATTGCCCATGCACCCAAATGGACGTTGCAGTCTAGAGCAGTCACCACTCACTGGGAGTGAGGGCACGGTTCCATTCCCACCAGTCTTGATATACAGAATCATGGAATCACAGAGTGGCTTGGGTTGGAAAGAACCTTAAAGCTCATCTAGTCCCAACTCCCTGCCACAGGCAGGGACACCTTCCACTAGAGCAGCTTGCTCCAAGCCCCTGTGTCCAACCTGGCC
>WYDI02028712.1:49201-101701 GCA_009867235.2 Psittacus erithacus
GGCCTTGAACACTGCCAGGGATGGGGCAGCCACAGCTTCTCTGGGCACCCTGTGCCAGCGTCTCAGCACCCTCACAGTAAAGAACTTCTTCCTTATATCCAATCTAAACTTCCCCTATTTAAGTTTTGACCTGTTAACCCTTGTCCTATCACTACAGACCCTAATGAAGAGTCCCTCTCCAGCATCCTTGTAGCCCCCTTCAGATACTGGAAGGCTGCTATGAGGTCTCCATGCAGCTTCTATTCTCCATGCTGAACAGCCCCAACTTTCTCAGCCTATCTTCATACAGTAGCTGCTCCAGGCCCTGATCATCCTCGTGACCTCCTCTGGACCTGCCCCAACAGCTCCATGTCCTTGTTAGGCTGGGCACACCGGAACTGCATGCAGTAATTCATCTACATATTTGAGAAACTGGGTATTTTTCCTTTAAGTAGATCAAAAATACTCACACAGAAGAAATACCTTAAAATACAAATTCAAGTCTTCAGCCCTGTCCTCCTCCTGTATTTAACTTTGGAGACAAGCTTTCAGCCGTACATGATGTTTGCAACCCTACAGCTTTCCCTTACGAAACACCCTGGAAATGATAAGGTGCTCTTAGATGGGCCATTACTTGCATTAGCAGAACAAAGAGCTTCTCTCATTAGGATTAAAAATAACCAAGGTTGGTAGGAACAAGTGTAATTTAAAGCACAGTTGCATTGTTATTAGTGGAAGTAACATCTGTATATTTACTTCTCAGGAACCTCAGTGACACTTATTTACAACATAAACATGAGAAAGTGGTGGGAAGATGGGGAAAGGAGTATGAGGAGAGGTTGCTCATAGTCTTTAGACTTTGTGTCACCTGAATGCTTCCAGGAAGTCATAAAAATAATAATAATAATTTCATGTGAAAATGGAAGGAGATTTTCTGAAAGCTTCTGAGAAACAGAGCAAAATTCTACATTAAACTGCCAGCATTGCAAAAGTTTCTATTTTTAAGTCAAAGCAAGTTTTCACGTACTCAGTCTGAGAATACTCATGCTTTGATTTTGTTGACGATGCGATTGCACTTCACCTCCAGCAATTTTATTTTAAGCAATTATTTCCTGTATTTAGGCAGACCTTGCTGCATTCTCAAGCGAAGCAAGCACTTGACTCTAATTTGCTGGCACTGGAGGCGCAGGGATCTCACAGCTATTCACTGCAGAAGCTGATGTGGATCAGGGGTATGTTTGCAGCTCAGTTTCTTTGCTTCATGCGTACAGTGCGTTGCATATGCGCTGCCCCTTTGCCAATACAACACATGGGCAACCCCCTCATTCAATAATTAAGCCCAAAACCACATTGTCCAGCCTCTACAGAGCAGCTCTGACCTCAGGATTGACTCTGTTCCCTGCCTTAATCATGTGGATTAAATTCTCCTAATGCTCCTGAAATCCCTTCCCATAAGAAACAGTGCTCATTGTAAAGCCAACAACAATGCAGGGTGTCTTCAAAGACCAGTGAGTGGTCATATAAAGGAAAATTAATTATCCAAGTGTCTGTGCCTATGGCCCCTGCCCTGGCAGGATCATGGGGCTCATTTTCTTTCGACAAATCCATGGTGCAAAGCCAACCACGATGGCTTCATGGTTTTGTATCTAACCCTTGATCTCAAACGTATCATGTCCCTGTCATAGCTTCTGCACTGCCACTTACAACACCTTTGCTAGTCATTCACATAGAATCATTAGCCCAATATTAGCCCAAATAGTCAATTACCATATTTGAGCACCCACCATATCTTTATCCTGAAGTGAGAACATCATCACAAAATCACAGTGCCCTGTTTTGTGCTGGCCCATGGTTTTATACCCAACTGTTGGATGTGGCCATAGATGCATTAAGAAGTGCAGATATCACACAAAGGTGCAGGGGTGTAACTTGTGCTTCAGTTTAACTGAGACAAGAAGAAAGTCAAGCCTTGGAGTCATTCTGTATTTGCAAGCCAGCTAGGTGGTGTCAGAACATGGATCATTCCCACATCTGAACAGACCAGTCCAGTCAAAATGGAAAATTCAATAACCAAAATAAAGAGATAGGGGCTTTTTCCCATTAACTAACCTTTTTTATTCATTGTTTAAGGACCACTGCATCCAAAGGATCAGAGTCAAGAGTGCCAAAATACCCTAAGCTCTAATGCTCTTCAGGCGCATTGTGAATATTTCACAAAAGGGCGATCACTTTATATACCTATAAAAAATCCAAACAGATTGATTCAAAGTATGTAGGAAAATATCATATTCCTATAATATCAGGAATAAAATATAAGGAATACCACAAATTAAAGTTCTATCTCCAGCACACCCTCTGGGGTGAGTTTTGTGGGTTTGGAATGGGTTGGGTTTGGGTTTAACTCTTACAGTTCCCATTTCCAACAAAGCCAGAAAGTTTTGTCTCCCACAAAGAAGTTCTGTTTGGGGGGCTTTTTGGGTTGTTGTAATTAAAGTACATTGCAGGCTCTATTTCTCCTGAACACCCCTGTTTGCTGAGAAAGCTGACAAAACTCAGATGACTGAAGAAAACAGAGAAAGCAAAGGCAATAGGCCACACAGTCCGTAATAAAAGAGAATGGCAATTATAATCACTTTGGATTTGCATTGTTACCCTACATTTAAAACTACATCATAGTTCCCACTAGGATCCTCCCAGTATTTAGTTTCTAAAGGATTTAAAAATTAAACCACAAGGAAATTGCTATTCTACATCTGCCCTCTGCTCACAGGTAGGACTGCTTTCATGCTTCTAAAACTGACCCCCATTTGAAGCTTTTGTTATTCTGTTTCTAGGAGATATGAAAAAAAACACCAGAAGTTGAAGCCAGACAAGTTCCCATCAGGTCAAACACTGATTGACTTTTCTAAAGCAAAATTGGCCAAAACGATAAGATTTTAATACCAAGGCAGAGCAATGGTTGATGTAAAACTACAGTTACAGCGCCAAGATGCTTTGATGCCTGACATACCCAGATTTTAGCACCATGGTAAAAGAATCAGTCAAGTATTTCTGCAGTTTCGGACATTTCTGTTTCTAAGAGGTTTTTTTCTTATTGCTACCTCCCGTTTCCCTATTTTGTGGTTAGCACTAGTTGGTTTTGACTTTGCAGACTTTGTTCCCCCATCTTTTCAACTTAGTTTCCTGTTTATCAGAAATTATGCTTAATTTCATTTTTGCTAACAAAAGAAACAAATCCTGATCAGTTCACCTGTAAAAATGACCATCACAGGTTACTGTCCCACCATGCAGCAGCATTGTGAAGCTTAATGCTTATGGATTGCCTTGAAGATAACAAACCCCACTATTACGTGGGTTGGATGCTTGGGGGTTTTATTTTCCTATTTTTAAGTGTTGCTGTGATATTATTGCTCAGAACGTGACTTGGCAGCATATGGCAGCTTGTGCTTTCATGGCAGCTATGAGCACGGGCTAGCACAGAAGATGTGGATTAGCTCATGGTCCCTGTTTCTGCAGGTTGGTTCCTCCTCCCTTCCAGCATGCTCCTGCCACATCCGCTTTCTTGGAGAACTGAACCTCAGTTTTGAGCCTCAAGGTCACTCCAAGCATGGACCATATCCCTCATGCACACCGGGGGTAACCAACCTCATCAGCAAAGCGGGATTTAAGAATTATCCTCAGTGGTGACAACTCTGCCAAGTTTTCCGTGGAGAAGGCACATCAGCAGCAGCACAGATTTGGAGCATGGACTGTTTGGGAACATTTGAGACTCATCTTTCCCTTTTGCAACACGTCCCTTCGTGCTTTAATTTATAATTTATTAAAGACATCAGTTGACAGGTCCCTTGCTCTGCCTAGCTGGAACCTCTTCTAAAGTGCTTCCCAGTAGGCTCTTGTATAACTCCCCTTTGATTACCATGCGATTAGTTTGTTCAGCTGATGGCCTTTCTTCTCCGAGATCCTCATTGTGTCTCCTGCCTCCTCTGCAGTTCTTAAGAATTTAAATGAGCCATTTTATGTCTTCCTCCAAGCCAAGATCGACAAACCCATCCCCACCGTTCTGCTTTCACTTTTAGTGTGCCTAATAAAAGTAGTGTGAGGATGGGGTGTTGGTTTGTTTTTTTTTCTCTTCCGAGGGTCTTGGCTAATGGAGAATTTTATGTTGTTCCTGACATTGTTTGTGGTGCCTCCCACCAGGCTCCTGAGGACTGAAAGACGGTGGCATAAATGTCACCGAAATGCCTCTGCTGTGTCAGGTCTAATTAGACATTTGTACTTGTGGGACAAGCACCTTCCTCATAAAATTCCAAGCTCAGCCTCACTCAGCACAAGCTCAGGGATTTGCAAGGAGAAGGCATGATAAACAGCACACAGAGCTATCCAAATCTGGTGCAATCTCTTCCAGTGTTTTAGTTCAGCCCCCACGACACACACCTCCATCCCCACTCTGGCCCCAAGAGACTTCCAACGCATGGAATAAAGATGCTTTACCTTTGATGTGCTTTACCCAACTGATTTCCAGAAATGCAGAAAATCCTCAGCGTGAAGCTCAAGACACCAAATTAAAAAGCAATGAGCACAGTTAGTCCATTAACATGCTCTCCTGGGGGCCCCAGTTTTGGGGCACAGGGTGGTCCCATTCTTGACATGCTATACAGACCCACCAGCTGCTTGTCTAACAGCCATCCTCATTGAGATACTCCTGCAAATGGGGACCTTGGGGCTCACTACTGGGTGCTCCTCTGTCACCTTCTCTTCTCTGCTCATGATTTCTCCTTAACATAAAGGTTTTCCTCCACATTTTAGGTTGAGGTGGACACAAACAGTCCAAGAAGTGGTTGCCTTTCTCAGTCTCAAGGACCTAGTGCTGTTATAGTTTTAGGAGACTCATCTTGTCCTCTTTCAGCACTAGTGTGACTCTGACATGTCTGATGCCAATGAGAGTTTAAACAGACTGCTCATAATCAACTTCCCAAGACCTCACTTGTATCTGAAGCAAGCAAGAGGTGAAGCATCTTGGCCAAGCACTACAGCCACCTCTTTGCTAGAGCAGGTTTACAGCAAACCATGGAGTCCATCCTTATGAGTAGGTGCTTGCAAGAGAGATCCCAGGCACAGCCCAGGGAGTCTCCCCAGGGTGCATGACTACAGCATGAGCTTTGCTGAGTGCCTCCTGCTATGATCTAAATGCTCTGGCTGCCACTGTGCAAACATCTAACACTCTTCAGGACAAGCAGAGGGAGAAACATGCATACACATGTTCACACGTGTCAGTGCACGTGCATGTGGACGTAGAAGAAATAGGATTATGAGCTGAAAAATGAACGCTTAAAAATAGTCTCCTCTTGTCTAAGTTTCAACTTCCCCTCCTTTGTCCACCCAAATCTGAGAGAGCAGCTCCCTCTGTGGGTTTTCCTTCTCTGCTGTTTGTTTGCTGGCTCAGGGTGTATCTAGGGAAGTGGAGGGGGCACCTGGCTGGCTCTAAGAATCACTCATTACTACTCCCCAATGTGAGGCAGGGAGGAAGCTGAAGAGCACCACCACTGCCCAAAGTCAAAAGGGTTTGTGTTCCCTTGTTTTACCCTCAATTGAGGATAAAAATGCAGGAATCTCTACTTTCTGGATGCTTATTTGCACAGGTAGATCATTCAGCAGCACCCAAATGCTCACAAGTGTGAGATTCAACCACCTATATGAATAAACCTCCATGTTGCTAACAAGCAACAGTAAGGCATTGCAGAGTTAGACCATTGCTGAGCAAACAGGAATAAGCAGTAAAATGAACTGTGGTACAGCTGCAGAGCCTCCCTGCTTTCTGCTGGGGGTATGTTTGTACATCAACAGGACTCTGGCATGGAAGAAATTAGGATCTAGTGAAAGAACTTATCACTCAGGTGATCACATGGAGCAAATGAGCAGCAGGGCAGTACCTCTCTATTGTGCCATGGGGAGTAGATGGATGAAAGTCAAACACGTACATTCAATAGCCTGACCGCCACAAAAACCCTGCCTCAGTAAAATACATGTTCTCACCTTGAGGTCAGGTTAAAATGGTCAGAGCCCATGGTCAGAGCCCATGGTCTGATCCTTGGAAGAGGGACACAGGAGGTGGAAGTGAGCATGGCTCTGCCCTTGGGACCAACAACAGGTCTACACTCTAGATGCCATCTTAGAAAGTGGAACCCCAGAGCCCCAGTCACAAAACTGGTAGAGACTGTGTGCACATGAAAGATTCTGTTACATATCTTAAGAGACATGATTTTAAGCCTGGCTGGATCCATGGATAATGAATCTGCTGTTTTGACTGCATTTACCACTCTACTTCGTAGCCAGGACAACGAGTCTTGTATTTTTCACCTAAAATCCCAAATCCATTTCCTTCACCCTGCTGCTGCAGGGAGCCTGCACCCAGACATGGGCTTTGCCATGACTCTCTACCACTCCAGTAGACCCAGAGCTTCAAACCTGGCAGGGCATAGGTATCACACATTGTTGGGCAGGCACGGCTTTGCAGTTGCATTGCTGCAACAAGAAAAAACATTACTGCGCCTTGGTTGTGCAAGATGCTTTGAGATCCCTACATGTTAACACTGGGGATTAAAATGTAAATCTGCTCATACACTGCCCGAAAAGCTCAAAGGTCTGTGATAAGGAAAATAAGTCCTCCACTGAGCTAAACCCCCCCAAAAAAGTAGGTATACCCAAAGGCCAAGTTCACTTCTGTGCTTTGAGAGTTTTAACCAAAATCTTAGGTTTCCCTTCCTGTTCTGAGTACACTGAATTACCAGCCTCCAGCCACCCCAGCCCCGCAATGGTCCGAGCATTTCCAGCTTCCCCTCTTCTCCCTGCTTTTTGGTTGATACTGCAGATGCTTGCACGTTATTCTAAACTCCATGCCACAAAGTATGTGTGTGTCAAGGGAGGGGCTGGTGTGATATACTCAGCCTAATGCAGGAGGATATGCACATCCACAGCTCCCCGATGACTGAGACGAGAACATACCCTGGGGGAGTTTGCAATGGATATGAGCAATATTGAGACAAAGAGGTGCAGTTGTGGGAGGGTGCCTCACACTGAGGAGAGCTGTCAAAAAGGGTTATGAGTATTTAAACAGCAATCTTATTAGCCTGTACACCCCAAATGCTTCTGGCATCCCTCTTTGAATCTGTGCCACCAGGTCCAGATGAGCTCTTACTTTGTTCTGGTTGTTTTAGAGAACTAAAGAGGTTTTCAAAACTACCTTTTCTGAACCAAAAACGTTCATCTGAAAGTCTGCTCTGTGGAAAGAGTGAGGCTGGCAGAGGGAAGGAAGTGACACAGGGCTTGCTGACCAGCAGGAGGCTGGTTTCAATCCCCCCATGGAGAAATGCAGGCAAGGCATCAGAGCCAGCCAGAAACCCACAGCCAGGCAAGGAGCTTGAAGTGCATGAAGTGACCTGTTTTTTCCCTCAGACTCTTATTTCCAGGCTGAGATACCACCCGTGTGCATCCCCCTCCCACCTATATGAATGCTTTCAGCATCCTAAAAGAGATGCTCAGCAGTGGCTATCTGCATCATCACAGCCATCAGATGGTCCTTCACATGGAGGTGGGAAGAGGTGAGGTTGTATCCATCATAATCAAAGACCCCATGGCAGGTGGACTGGAACTTGATTACCTTAAGGTCCTTTCCAACCCACACCATTCTATGATGGCAAGCTGCTAAGTCAAAGAAATGCCATTGCATGATGCCCAAACTTTGACTCTTTTCCGCAGTCCTGACCTGGCACATGAGAGCTTCTCATCCCTTGGCCCACAAAAGAAAGGAGGAGGTGGGGGGAAGAAAAGGAAAAGAAAGGAGGGAGAAAAAAGGCCATTTTTCTAACTGCAGGAAAACCCATGCCAAGTCCTACAAGCACTGCCTGGCCAGGAGCCAGGAAATGTGTAAATTTTCGTGAGCTTGGGCTATTTTGCCAGAAGTCTGCAATGTGTCTGGACACGACTGGTTCCCCTTTGTCAGCCCCGGCCTGACCAACCAGGAAGTGTAAGAGAGAGGAAGAAAGAAAAACTAAGAGTATAACAGACAGACATTCCCCCCCCACCCCACTCCACCATAGTAACACAATGACTCTCCTGTAATACCTCTCATTTCTGTACCAACAGAACGGTCCCACACTTTGGGGTGGGACAGGAGGGGTATGAGAGCTCTTTAAGTCTTCAAAAACCATTTTCTTTTCTGGCCTGTGTTTGCTGATAACCTCACAACCGCCCAACCAGCTTCACAGTGGTTATTAGCTTGGCTTGTTGCTATAAATACAAGCGTTAACTCCTTGTATTCCACAAGGAGCCAGTTGGGAAGGAAAAGGGCATTTATGTAACTTTTTCTTCTCTTTTAAACAGAAAAAAGAAGGAGGAAAGAAACCCAGATCGAGCTTCATGTAACATGAAGTTAATTGATTTACCCAGAGTTTTAAGTGAGGTGCTGGAGGTATCAAACCCCTGCCCAGCCAGCATGCCCTTGCCTCCCAGCTTTGGGCCTGGAGGCAGAGAATGGGTTTAAATACATTTAGGAAACAGATTTCACTGGGCCGAGAGACAGGATTCTGCTTGCAAAGAGCACAGAGCTGCTGCCACAGTGAGGAAGAGGAGGATGGGGAAAGCCCAATGAAGGGGTTTGCGGAGGAAGGAGCAGGGTCTGCTCACACCCTCTGCTTTGCCCCACTGTGCCCCCTTGTCTCAGCAGCATCTCTCACAGCATGGGTAACGTTCAAGTCCATTTCACAGTTGGAGGACACACCTGCAGAGGCGGTCAAGTGTGGACAGGGGAAGTTTGAGAGTCAAAATGCTGCTGTTTCACACTCCACAGGCTTGAAGCCATCGCCCTGGTGGGACAGCCAGTGACCAAGGTCCATGAAGCCTGAGCAGAAAGCATGAGATGCTCTGATCAGTGCAGAAATCAGATCTCAAACCAGGTGGTAACGGGTGAAAACCGAAGGGTTTCGATCCTTGGTACCCATGACTAATGCTACAAGGATGAAGAGAGCTCTTCTTCCTGGGGGGGTTTAATTCATCCTGCCTCTGAGCCAGAGCAGCACCAAACTCACACTCTTCAAACCCTCCCAGAAGAAAAAAAGCCCTGGATGTTTAGGTCAGACTTCCAGTACCTCAAGGGCCTACAAGAAACCTGGAGATGGACTTTTTACAAGGGCATGTAGTGATAGGACAATGGGGAATGGCTTTAACCCAACAAAGGGAGATTTAGATTGGACATTAGGCAGAAGTTCCCCTGGGGGTGCTGAGGCGCTGGCACAGGGTGTCCAGAGAAGCTGTGGCTGCCCCATCCCTGGCAGCGTTCAAGGCCAGGTTGGACACAGGGGCTTGGAGCAAGCTGCTCTAGTGGAAGGTGTTCCTGCCCATGGCAGGGATTGGAACTGGATGAACTTTAAGATCTCTTCCAACACAAACCATTCTATGAGTCTATGATCCTATATCTGTAACTATTTAGCCATGTAGCTTCCCCACCAATCAACAGATTACTTGATCTAGATTAAAAAGGAAAGGAAAGCAGACTCAGGAGAGATACTCACTGTGTGGCTCATGTTTACCTAAGAAACTCACATCCAAGAACTGTTGTATGCGTATACACACATGGAAGAGACCTTCCAGACCTGCAGGTGAACCAAGAAGCGTGTTCAAGGCAGGACAAATGATGCAGAAATGTCCAGACGAACATATGAAAATGATGGCACTGGTAAAGACTGCTTTGAAATCTTTTTAAGAAGCTCCCTCCTTTCAAGAGTGAGGCAAAGCATTCAAGGGACCTCAGTGGCACACTTGTCATCACCAGATACATCCAAGTATTCACTGGGATGAGATGCCCTTGGGCATGTTTTCAAGTGAAAAAGGAACAAAATGCTCATTTTTCAGTATCAAATGTACTTGCATCTCTTTCCACCAGCCCTCCTTCAATGAATACATTCAGGTTAGTCAGAGAAATCAGACCCCATATCCACTAAAATTGTCTTTCCTTAGATGCCTGTTTACCCTCCATCCAGAATACTGCCAGGCCTTATGATGAGGGGACAGAAGCTGCTCTTCAATGACTAGATAAAGCCTCAGGTAGACACAAAGGCTCAGTCTTCAACAAGACTTGAAGCACTTGCACATATGCTTCCACAGATGAGACTTGAGAGGTTTGCTGATGTGCTTGGATGTATGGCTCAAACGATAATGCCTGTTTTAGAAAGTATAGAAGAGGCTGGATTAGGGAATTAAAGCAAGCTTGTAAAACAATATGATTCCTGAAGCAGCATCTCTTAACATAGCCTACCCTGCCAAGCACAGCTCAGTCCCAACTGAATTGCTCACACTAGGGTAAAAAGCACTCTGAAACACCTGGGTACAACAGCACATATTCAAACTGATGGCATGTCCAACAAAGCCAACTCCCACAGACAACCAACAAAGCACCAAAGGGCCTTTCAGCCAACATGTCCTGCCCCATGGAGCTGCAGAAGATGCGTTGGACATCATTGCTGCCCAAGTGGAGGGAAGGAACATCTTCTGCTTTTCAAAGCACCAAGATTTTGCTTTCCTTGGTTGTCTTTGGTTTAAATTGACAGAGAAACAAGCACTTAAAAAGCCATCCACCACAAACTGCTATGGCAGCTAGCGGTTTCCACTGGGTCTCACAGGACCTGTCCTTCATTTGCCTCAGTCTCCACATTTTCCCTTATACAACTGACTGACTTAGCCAGTGCTGGACTCCCTCTGCATTTCACCACATCCCACCAGGGATAACTCCTGTCATGCACACAGGGGCTCGGGTAAAGACGACGAGGGTGCGTAACAGGAGAGCCAAGCCCCTCACAGAGGAAAAGGGAGGGAAGTTTGAAGTCAGAAGTTTCCAGGCTTTGCTGCCAGATTTGCTTTTAACCCCCAAAGTCAATGATTTTCACTTAAAATTTTAACTGAGTCATTTCTTCCCTCACTTTTAGAAATGTTTTCCCCTACAGAAGGGAGTTAAAAAAAACCCAATCCTGACTATCAACACACTGCCCACAGCCAGCCTTTCTGGTTGCTTCCTTACACTCCTCTGAATCAAAGCTACCATTCATCCATGACCCACTCCCGCACGAGACCTGGGCACACTGATCCACCATATACTCGTCAGAAAGGACATAAAAATAAAGCAGATGCTATTAGCATTCAGAGCACACATCCACTTGCTAACCCCCCTTTCATAGCCTTGTGTATGCCTTGAATCAGAGGGCTAACAAGACAGAATGCTATGAATAAACTCGGTATGAATAAAGTATGAATTCTCTGTATGAATAAGGTCTTGGAGTAAGTGTTCAAAAACCCAGTGCCACCCTGAAGTCTCCCAATACAGACAGGGATAAAGGCAGAACAAGAGTGGCCCAGCAGTGCATCAGCCACAGCTTGCAGTCCCTCCTGCCAAGGGCAGGGATTGTCCTGCCCAGCAAACACACAAGATGTGTTGGTGGGTAGCTGGGCTCCTGTTTTCCACCTACTAAAACCTTCAGGATAAGCCTGACCTAGATGAGCTGTTCAAATTCTGTGCACCTCCATAATTCCTTGTGTGATGTGAAGCCCTTTGCAGCTCTCCACAACCCATTGCACTCTCTATCACTACATGTAAACTCCCTCCACTTCAGTATTACAGCAAAACAGCCTTTTCCCCCACCAGTACTATTTACAATTACTGAATACAAATATAAACCACCCCGTGTCTTTGGCTGTGTTGGTGTTCTCCTTGACTCCAACCTTCTCCCAAGGCCAGAAACCTTGGGGCCATCCTTGACACTCGCGTTTTCTTTCCCTATCCCTGTCTCCCATGTCCATAAATCCACCCGTCTCCACCTCCAGATCACTGACAAAGCCCATCCTCACCTTGACCCTGCCGCTGCCGAAATCTTTATCCAGACCATAATTACTTCCCATCTCAACCACAGTAAAGTCTTCCCCTCTCTTTCATGTTTGTGGTCTTTTTAAAACACAAACTCTTTAAAGCTTAAGTAATCCAGATACCTGCTCCTCTCCCCTTCCCAGCCCCATGGCTGCCCTGCCACAACTGCACTAGGGCAAGCCTGCTTGTCCCACCAGCCCTGAGGTAAAGATTGAGCTGCCCCGTCTTCCCCATAGGGTAAAAGCTCCTACAGAGACAAGTGCCAAGGGAATGACAAGCTCCATCCCCTCACCCTTGCCTGACCCATGGGAGTTTCTCCATGTGCTCAGGGCCCAGGATTACTTGCCATGGCACCAGTTGGAGAGGGTGTTAATCTAATACTCAGGGGGAAAAGTGAAAGCAATAAAGGAAAAATATAGGAAAAATAAACGAAAATAAGGAAAAAAATAAAAAATAAAGAAAAATAAAGGAAAAGCCCAAAACTTGGTGTCAAACCCCATACTGAGTGAGGATGCGCATTAGCAACCTGCCCTCTGTGGCCAGCAGCAACTCCATAGGTACAAGTAACAAGGCAAACCATGACCCAGTTGCATCCAAGCAGGATTAAACCAACATGGAGCACAAGAAGATAAAACTCTGTGAGCTGGCCTGGTTCCTTGGTACTGGTCTAATAATGAAAGCTCAGCTTCCACAAGACACACACAGAGGAACCAAGAGCAAAATGAATCTGATGACCAAGAGCCTTATAGACAAATGCAAAAGGAGCCCAAACATCGATTTCACAGGTCAGTTCAAGGAGGACACAGAAGGAGACGAAGGGAAAAGGAAGGAGAGTGATGGTGACATCCCAGTGGGGCCTTAGGGCTCCTTAGGGATGGACCGCTGTCCTTTGCTCCCACCTTTTGCAGAGCATAAGAGTGATTAATTGCTTATGCAGGAATTGATCCAGCCTTACAAAAAAGCGCGGGATTTCCATTTCTTTGGGAGGGGCCACCTGGAGAAGCCAAGATTTAGAGGACCTGAAGTAATTGCGTTTCTCTGTCTTTTCCTGGCATTTTTAGGTACTGATTAATGTAGAGCCTGGGCAGCCAGGGGGGAAATCAATAACCTTAACCCTTAGGAAGCATTTGCATTTATGTAGAGGACGCTGCATGCGTGATGGGTCGGGTTTTTAAGCTGCAAAAGATGAGAAGTTGGAGGGGGTCTTCCTGTGCCACCCCCTTGGATGAGGTGATGCTATGGTTTTGGGGAGCTGCAAGGAGAGAACCCCCTTATTACCAACTCCTCTGGGGTTACAGGAAGCAGGAATTTAAAAGAAATAATTAAAAACTAAGAAAAATAAGCTAAAAATAAGCAAAAATAAGGTAGAAAAGTGCATGTCTGGTTTGGGGAGGGCTCGCCGGGAGTGCCACAAGCGCCGGTGGCACAAAGCGACGCGGTCTGTCCCCGCCGCAGCATCTTTCACTCGGGTGCAGACAAATTGATTTGCAAAGGTTGAGGCTGGCAGCTCAGCCTGCTTTGCATAGCCAGCGCTCCCCGGCCACACAATAAAAAGTAGCCTGGCAAACAGAGGCACGCAGCGGGAACTGGCCGGTTCAAAGTCCAAACCCCACACCCCCTCACCCCAGTCTGGTTTGAAAGGTCACTGTGTGTCTGGGAAAATAGTCTCAGGATACGATCCTTTATTAAAGGTCACTATTTTTCAACGGCACTTAACACACACTTGCACACAAATTGAGGCTGGAGAGAAGCTGGGGGGGGGGTGTGGAAAGGGAGGAAGAAAAAAAACCTGGGGGCTGCCTCGCATTGTACATTGTGCTCGCAAGATTTATGTCTTGTGGTCACCAGCAGTAAACACACACTGCTTCAGTATTAAAGTTCACATTAATCCACTGGTTTTTTTCCCCTTTCCTTCCCCCCCCCCCCTCCCCACCTCCTCCTTTAAATCAGCCTCCCTCTTTGCAAGGCAAACAGTGGCAAGGCAGGACTTTAACTAATCGCTTTTGTTTTTCCTCCCTGCTATAGGGTTTTTACCTTCTCTGGGGTTTTGTTTGGGTGCTGGCTTCGGTTTTGTGCTGCTCGGAGTTTTTGGTCTGCTGATGAGGGCTTTTTTGTTTTAACCCAAGGATCTCCGCAACTCATCTCAGCGCCATGCACCAAACACGCTGTTTATGCTATAATATAGGTATGCAAAGATACTATTTAACAGCTTCTTTTTTCCTTCCCAAACCCGACAGTCAGGCATTACAATGAGAAACGCAGTGATTAAAACCAGAAAGTAAAGCTTTTGTTTTCCCCAGACATCTCTGTTCTATCTTTCCTTATGCAAATGCATTAAAAGCAAAACAATAATCCCTATTTTACAAACACACACACCAGTGATATTTAGTGTGAGGTGTCCCTGTCCATGGCAAGGGGGTTGGAACCAGATGATCTCAAGGTCCTTTCCAACCCAAACCATTCTGTGGTTCTATGATTTTACTACTCATTCACAAAAAGCCTGAAGAATTCTCCACGTTGAATTAATGGGGGGACAGTTTTAATGAAGACACCGAGTTTCTAGATTAATTTCTACAAGAATTGGAAATTCTGGTGGAATTTCAACTGGGAAGCAAATCATATGATGTTCTCGCATTTCCACTTTGCTACGTAATAAAGCAGCTCTACAAAGCTTTGCCAACAGTATATTTCCAAGCTATCAAAAGCACATTAATTTTTCTGGTTAAAACAGCTGGGAAAATATAGACGTGTAACTGAAAATATCCCAGGCTTATTGTAATACCCAAAATGAAAATGAAAGATGGTTTTATCCAATATACTAGTAAAAAATTAATTATTTCACAAGGCGAGCGCTGATATTTTGCTGTTAAAGACTTTAATCTATTTGTCCATTGGGTTTGCACCTCACTAAGGTTTGGGTTGTTAAGGATGAGCTCCTCTGTAACGCCTTGGGCACTGTTCCCCACCTATTTATTGGGCTTTTGTTAAGCTGAATGGGCCCTAAATAGGGTGCTGGGGAGGGTGGCCAAGAAAAGCACCGAGCAGCGAGGTAAAGAGGAAGCGAGAGTGAGGAAGGTAGAAGTGAAACTCCTTGAAACAGATGAGCCCAGGGGCTGGGTTTCAACTTAAAAAGTGCTTTTCAAAGGTCATGAAGCACATAGGGTTTGGGCCCCTTATGAAGGCTCTGGGCAGAGGATGAGATTTTGTAGTTGAGGGTTTTAATATATATAACTAAAAATGCACAGGTTCAAACTCCCAGGTCCTATCTCTCACCTTTGGAGTGGCTCCGTTTCCCACAGCCTCACTGATGCCAAGGTGCTGCATGGGATAGGGAATATGCGTAATTATCAGTCTGCTTCTGCTTCCCCCTTCATCATCCTCCCCAGGACAGGGGCAGAAGGGCTCAGGATCAGCATTCCTGCAGGACTCCTTTGCAGGGTATTTTGGTGAGGTACTATTAAACTCCAGTTCTCTGGCACCATATATACATACATACACATATATATATACACACACACAAACTGGTGTGTTTGGTTGGTTTTGGTTTCTTGTTATTTGGGTTTGACTGATTGTTTTTAATTTAGGTATGCTTAGTTTCAGTGTAACTAGTCTATTTCCTCTATCTCCTGAACTGGGATGGCAGGATAACCACAGCCATGCCTGCCCCTGTGGAGCAAGTGGCCTTTCTGGCCACCCCCATGGGGTCAAACTGGTATGGGCTTACATGGAAAGAGAAAAGACCCAGGAGGTGCCAACCCCTTCCCAGCTCACACTGCTTCCTATGGCAGTCACCAGTGCCAGCACCTAAGGGCTGATATAACAGTAATTACACCCAATTTTACAGCCTTTAGGTGTTGCATAGAAAGGAGTTGTCTTAGAAATGCCCAGCTTCAGCACACGGCATCACTTGGGGTGCCCAAGCATCCCACACCAGGATAGGATGAGTTAACCTGCCTTGTGTAAAGCAACAAATCCCCAACCTCCAGTAGAAACCTTCCCCAGCAGTGATCAATAGATCCCCAGACCACACTGACATAACCTTGTCATGTCTCAACAAGGCTACAGCAGCTAAAAAGGCTGAGGGAGGAGCAGCATCACTCATGCCCCCCCCACCTCCAGCAAGCTGGATATGGCCAGTGACTGTCAATGGTCCCTCAGTCCTGACAATGGCAAAGCTCAAGCATGCTTGAGACCCCAACGCAGATGATCACCATCCAGGTAATGACAAGCAGCAAAAAGCAGCACCATGATACCAAGGAGATCGAGTGGGGCAGGGCAGGAGGGTGCCAGCAGCAGGCACCAATAGCTCCACACATGCCCCTATGCCTTCATAGTCCCCTTCCCCTCCTTCTAACAACCTTTCCACAGGGATGCTGCCAGTGCCAGGTTTGTTATGAAGTACCTGCTGCACAAAATTGAACCCAACAGCAAGTAGTTATAAAGGAAAATTACATTAATTTGTGTAAAAGTGTAATAAAAAAGGAAAAGGCAGCAGGGCTATTTTTCTTGCTTTCAAAGGAACTCAGGTTTGGCAGCTTATGATTATACAGAGAGCACTGGCCAGCCAGAGGCTTCTCTCCTTTCTCACAGCACTCGAGCTGCTACACGATAGCGTGATGCTTAATGATGCTGCGTGACATGGATAATACCCCAGGGACTGCCCAGCTGCTCCGGACAGCCCCCAAGGTTTGCGAAGTGATTGGCATTTAGGTACTGGCTAAAGGAATCATTACAGGCAGAGAAAAATAACTGGTTTTGACTTAAATAGCTTATTCAAATAGCTGGCTTCTATGGGGCTTGGTAATGATTGCTCTTCTTTTGCCATCTACGTAGGGACCAGACCTGTGCTAGCACATCCATGCCATTACTCACACCACACATGCAAGACTTCAGTGGCTCAAACCCTGGGCAGATTGAGAGCTTTTATCCACTTGGCTTAAAGCACCATGGGTCAGGGATGTTATTTAAGAGGCAGAAGCAAGCCCTCTACAGCCATGGTGGCTTGCTCCAACTAGTGGTACAGCATCCGGGTGTCTATGAACAGCCCTCTCCTGCCTGGAGCAAAGCTGTTAGACATGAATCAATAGCCAGAGGTAGCCCAAGATTCCAAAATCTTGGAAAAAGCAGAGGTAGTTGGAAAAATGAAGATGCTTCCTGACAAAACACCACCACCACCACGTTTTCTCCCATTTTTCTCTCTTAACACACCTTAGCACTGGCTGTAGGGAAAGGAGGGATGATGCAACAAGCAACCCACAGCAGCCCTCCTGCTGACTATCGGATGAAGCCACCTCTGTGAATTACAGCAGGTAAAAAGGGTTTTTCTTTAAAATCCCCAAAATACAGCTGTCATCCCCAAATGAAGATCTCCTGAAGGGACACC
The DNA here is from genome assembly GCA_009867235.2 of Psittacus erithacus. Classification (NCBI taxonomy): domain Eukaryota; kingdom Metazoa; phylum Chordata; class Aves; order Psittaciformes; family Psittacidae; genus Psittacus; species Psittacus erithacus. Next base: position 66,472 of record WYDI02028712.1, read on the forward strand.
CACACAAGCCGCCATTGTTGTTAGCCCAGAACTTCACTGTTTCAGTACAGTTTGATTCAGAATGAAACTGTGCTGGCAGATAACACCCAAACGTCCCCTCCTTACAGATTAGTCTTGCTTTTAACTATGAGCAAGCTCTTTGCTCCCAGACCAAGAACCCACACAATCCATCTTTCCCTTTCCTGGGCAAGCAAGCAACTTCAAGCAAGCCTATAAAACCCCTTTAAGTATTTGCATGCTTCATACTTCTGCTGGTGGCTTAATAAGAAACAAGAATTCGCACATGGCTCCAACCTGAATTTAGAAAGAGAACATTTGGGAAGGGAGAGATCTGCCTTGTCTCGGTTGTGGTGTGTGGTCAGAAAAAGGAACTGCTGGGTCCTGCCCTCTTCTGCTCCCATCCCTGTGCTGGGGCCAACCACAGGAGCCTTCCCACAGTGCAGCCAGCATCACGCACTGTAGCTGCATTGGGGGCCCTCCCCAAGATGAGGATGCTCTGGTTGGGTTGTGATGCAAATGAACACCCTCATCCACTGGGAACCTTGATTTGATTTCAGAGAAACTCAGGTTTTGATCATAGAGCTTGGTCTTGACATCTAGTTCCTATAAGGGCTGGTTCCCCAGACTCAGGCCAATTACCAAGAAAAGTGTCTCATTTCTGGCAGCAACTCAAGATCTTGGACTCATCGCTTTGCTCCTCGGTTCCTCAGTTTCCTTTCTCTCAAGTTGTGCTGGTAACTTCTCGCCCTCACATAACAAAAAACTAACGCTTGCAAGTTACCGTTTACACTAATGCACCCTTCTGTTCAAAGATGCCACTTGCGCTACTGGCCAGCACAACAATAGAGTATCATATGTTGCATTAAATTCCAATGAGGAAAGTGCTTTCTGAAATAGATATTCAAGGGCATCTTCCCAAGCACTAAGTATCTTGAGGAAAGGAGTGTCCCATTGGAGACACCGGCCACACTGGGGTCTGTTTGCACTGTGGGGCCAGCAGCACAGGGGCTGATCTTGTGAATAGATCTGCCTAAAAATCAAGGGAGATAAGATTGACAGATCATCCCAACAGGTGAAGGCAGGGGAAATGTCGGATAAAGCTGCAACACTTGGGATCTTGTAAGAAACAAAGATAAAGCTGCTGTAGAGCCTCCCGTTGCATCCAGCCTCCCCCAGAACCACAGGCACCTACTAAACCAACTCAAATAAAGTTATAATAAAGCTCTGTTACAAATGACTGAAAGCTTAAGGCTTTCCTTGCAAATCAGATATGAACTTACGAGCTTTGACACATTTGCGTTAACTTCAGTCAATAAAACCAGTTCTCTTTAAAAGGGCAGTAACTATTCACTGGCAAAGATCTGCAAGGCCATCTCTGAGATTGTATTTTCTTCTTGGATGGGGGAAGAATTGTCTGGGGGAGCTTTAAGGGGGTGGTTTTTATCCTTCTGCCTCTATTTAAACAATACATTTCCTTATGCCCTACTTGACTGCACACCAGATCTTGATATGAAACATCAGAAGCCAGTCCCTGCCAGAAAGGCAGATACTATAAATGGCCAAAGGTCTGATTTGGCACTGAGCAAGCCCTGAAATATTAGTTTTAAATTGGCATCTATTTTCAGACATGCCTCTACGCTGCTGAAAGAGAATTAATGTCATGCTGTTGGTGCATTTTGCTAGCTCCAGCTCAGTGCCAGAGCCATGAAACTGAAGAAAAGCCTCCAAAGTTAGTGCGAGTCTGAAGTAAATGAGCCCAGAGCCAGAGGCTCTGATTTCTGGCAAGGAAGATAAAAAATTGCAGTGCAAATCTGTTCAAATTATAACGTCCACTTCTCCCCAGCATCTTCTGGCTGGGGAGGCTACTGTGGTCCAGATCAGTCCCTGGCTCTCCCATGTCTCACCCAGCAGCATCAGGACCTGCTGTGTTATGCTGGGGCCAGCCAGCAGCTATTTATTAGCTAACAGTGCTAAGACAAACACCAGCTGCATGCCTTGGTTTTCACTAAGAGCCCAAGGGGAAATAGAACTGTAGCTCTTCGAGGTACAGGGGTGAGAACTGCCTCAAACTTCCTTGGGGACAATCCCACCTTCATCTTGGTGCTATTTGCAATCCAACTGTACAAACCCCAGTTCCAGCCTGCCTTATTCTGTACAGCATCATAACAAGTCCTGGAGTCCTCACTAGACAAATCACTCCTTTGACCAAAGCCACCCATTCCAGTGTTCACACACTGCCCACCGCAAAAGAGGACTTCCCATGGGTTCATCTCTGCTTTTCACCCCACACTCGTGCAAAGCCCCTGGAAATCCATAACCTTATTAATAATGCAAGCAGGCTGCTGTTAGACACCAGCCTTCACTAGCAAGCAAGGGTGCTTTTAAAAGCATGCCATCTTTAGGTACTCGGTTCACAACCCCTTGAGCATATGGCTTTGGAACAAAGCCTTGCCCCTAGAAGTGATAGCAGCATCATGAAAGACCAGGACTGTTCTATTCAAGTGCTTAACCAACTTTGTGACAGGTTGCTGTTGTTTCAGGGCAAACCTGGGAGGGGAGGAAAAAGTCTTTGAGCTCAAAATCTGTGCTTCTGCTGCAGGACGAAGGCCTATTACAGGCTCCTGACCTTCCCTAAGGAGCTGGCTTTTAGGGACAAGACACCTCTCACCCCACAGCAGAGTCATTAACCCCTCCATTAATCTGACAACAGGGACCAGTTGTGACAAATGCTTTTACAACCAGTTCAGGCTGGGGAGGACCACAGGAGAGCAAAGCTCATTGGACATAGGAAGCAGATCAGCTATGGCACAATAATAATTTCTGGTCATTACATCCATAAACTGGACTTGAACTTGTGACCTCCAGCAAGCACTCAAGTCCCCAGAGCCCCCCAGTTCCCCTCTATAAAAGCTCTTATTTTAACCACTGACTCCACGCACGTCTCAGCCCTTCCTTTCCCTGTCACTTTACATCCCAGCATTGACATATGGTTGAACTGATATCCTTCCTCCGCTTCCTTTCTCGTTGCTAAATGTCCAGTAGGATTGCACAAAGGCACCCAACAGGAAAGGTCAAGCTGAGTTTCATGCCTGAGGTCTAGGATTACATCAAATTCTTAACGTTCATCTGTCCTTAGCATCGAGCAAGCACTTCCCAGTTTCAGCCTAGTCCTAGCCAAAGCAACGGAATCGTTTTCACTTGGGTTTGCTCTACTCTTGGCTTTAAAAACCCCACCAGATCATTCTCACATCCTTATAGGAACCAGGCTGAATATCTGAGCTTGCTGGGGTTGTGCATACAGAGACCTACAGAGCTACCCAAGGCAAAATTAAGACTTACTAAAACGTTACACGTCAAGTTTGCAATTTGCTAACATGTTATTGGCTAAATAAATAAACCTGGGAAAGTTCTGAACATTTCCAAGCAGCTAAAGGGCTGGCTCAGCTTTTGAAGACTTTCAATTGAAATCAACATTGAATAAAGAAAACAAATGAAAAACCCTCGCCTAGAAAAGCACAAGCTTTTGAGGAAAATGTTTGAGAGATCTGACATGAAGGGATTTAACCAAAGTCCACGCAGTAATGACACTCTAAACTTATTGATATGCTTAAATGGCCCCCAGGTATTTCACAAACATTAATGAGTTTATCTGTACAATCCACTCATGGAATTATCCACATCCCTGGGTTTGGGCCTTGGATTAAAACTTCCAGATATCACAAAACCTCAACTGAACCCTACAATTCACCTTAAGTCTCCAATGAATGCCTTACCCACAGGTAAGCCATGTTCAAGCGAGCTGAGCCAGAGGCAAGGTGATTCAACTTGCCCCACTCAACTTTTCCCTAGGTTGAGACCCTGCTATGCCCACACTTCTCCTGTTGACTGAAGTCTCCACAAAACACTTCTAGCAGAAGTATTAAGTAATATTGCACCAGCAGCACCCATGGAATTTCATTTCTCTACCTTCTTCCCTGGACATCCCAGGTGGAGGTGTTCTCCTGCCCGGATCCCAAAGGGCTCTGTATCCCACTGCAGGAGCTGAGCACTATTATTTAACCTGGACTGACTTCTCACAGGAGCAATTAAAGTCTTTAAGATCTTACCTGCATTTCATCAGGAGTCTTCTCATTAAAATAGTTACTCAGATGTTCCTGAGCCCAAAAGCATTAAGATGTAAAGGAAACAACTGACTGCCTCTTTTTAACTTCCATGACAAGTCAGGTATTTAACACAACTAAAGCTACTGCTATGGCTGCTCATGATAAAAAGAGAATATAATCTAAGCAGGATTACCATTTTGGTTATATCAGGTACTAATTAAACCATTTCCAACCCTAAGACAAAGCCACTTGCTCACTGGCTTCTCCTTTGACATAGGCTGAGCCCAAATTACATCTCTCCTGCCACTGCTGGCTGAGCAAGTTGGCAGCAGTTGGCTGAGCAAAGCCAATACAACAAAATGCTGGAGAGGACCCAAAAAATTCAGCCTTGGTAAGGAAAACATGGGTGTCACCCCTCTCCCCTTCAGCTACACCTGGCAGAAATGGGCAGCTCCAGAAGATACATGTTTTTTGGCAGGGTTCAAGCAGCCGAGATAGCAAAGGTCTCCCACAGCAGTATGGAAGAGGAAGCTACATATGGAAAATTTCATTTCTGTAGCAGGTTTTCTTGCTAAATACTAGGAATACAAGGCACAGAGCATCAAATCAGAAAATTATGGGACTAAAGAATGCTCTAAAAATATAAAACCATTGTTACTGTAACATTAAAGCTCCAGTGGACAACCTTAAATAGCTTGCAAGACAAAACAAGGATGCACAACCACTGAGGTGAATGCACAGGGTCTGTCAGAGAAGAACTTCCCCAAAGCAAAGGTCCAGGCTCTATCCCCTCTACAAGCTGCAGACCCATCCTCAGAGAAAAGTCTTACATACCCCCTGACCTTGGATGCATTGCATTGCCAAAAAGGAGGGCTCAGAGCTAACAATGCAAGAATGATTTTCCCTTATCTTCACTGTAGAAGAGATTATTCCTCCCCTGTGTGGAGCAGTTTAAGTAATGGAGACTGGGGAAAACAAGATGCAGCACATACACTGTGTTTTAACAGCTGCACACAGGGCACTCTGCATCTGCTTGCAGATGCAAGCAATATTGCAAGCAATACTCCAAGGCAATATTGGTGGACTCCCTGGCCAAGGCCGTATGGACATCACAAGTCCCAGTTTCACCACCATCTCCTTGCTATTGAAGCTGTGCTCCAGCTTGGAATATTATTACAGGAAGACCTAATATTTCTCTATCCTACAGTAATTATGCCTGGCAAAGCTGGTCTCATTTCAGAGGTGACTAGCCCTTAAAAGAAGGTGCTGTCCTCACTACAAATCAATGACCAACAGGTACCTGAAGCAGCTAGAGTGGGAAAAGCCCTGGCTGCAAAGCAGTGCTAGGGCTGTTCTTTCCATGGCTGGGCATTTCAGACTTTCTTATGCAAACATGAACAGGTGGGAGTTGTCAGAAATGGTCAACAGAGCATCACTTGTCGAGCAGCAGCAGATGCTTGTATTACTCAGGCACTGAAAATAGGAATAGATATATTGACAATGCCCAAGCATCCCACAGGTGGTTGCTGAAGAACCAACGCTATGCATCACTTGAACCAAACAAACAGGATAGTAATTAAGCTACAGATTTTGTTAATATTTTCTTTAAGATAGTTCACCAATATCCTGAACCAAATTCTGTTCTCAGTCACCTAAAATCCCCGGGAGAGGAGCCACATAACCTTGCATAGAGGGTTATGAAAGCACCGGGAAGGCAAGGACAGGGAAAGAGCTGTAGAAAAATAAAAGCTCTTACACATTTCATGGAGAAAGCCTGGATAGAAAATAAAAATAAAGACTTTGTGGTAAACACAGGCTAGTGAGATTGAGTGTTATTACTGAAACAATGGGCTTAATCCTGGAATGCGCTGAGCACGTCTTTAGCCTTTCCCAGCTCCTCCAGCCGCTGTCAGGAACCAAGGAAGATGTGCTTCACACAAAGAGAAGGCACAGTTTGGACTTGTCAAGGGTTTTTCAGTTTAAGCTCTCCCCCCAACTGATAATTTGGGTTTTGATTAAAAAAAACAATGAGAGTGATGGAAAGCTCAGCCTTCCTCAGAAAGCAAAGGGAGCAGGGGCTTACCTAGGGACTGCCCAAATGGGTCAGCTTTTACTTTCCTGTTAACGTATTAAGTTGTATAAGAACAGTTACCTTACAGCCAATTGCAGAGGCAACAAACAACCAAGGGATCTGTTCTCTCAGTGAATGCATGCTGAGCTCTCACTTAAAGCATTGGGAAGAGCTACAAGTGCTTCACAAGCTATGGAAATATGGGGCTACTCCAGACGCTGACTTCTAGTTGCCTGAACAGTAAGTGAACCCATTTGTGGCAAATAAGTAATTTTATTCAACAGACATGGATCTATTGGTCAAGGGAAAAGTGGGACAGGAAGAGGAGGTTAAAACAGCATTAACCCTCTACAGACTCCAGGCAGCAAAAGGCATAGTCTTGACCCACAGCGTAACTGACACCAGGCAGAATTCCAGTCCATCTAGGAAGTGTTAATGGTTTTGCCTTTACTTTGGATTAATTTTGCTGAGAGAATCTTTGCAAAATGTTCCATAAATCCTTGAAATGAGAAATAGGTGTTAAGAAAGATTGAGAGTTCTCTCCCTTTGAGCCAAAGCTCCGCTCCGGGGGCAGTAAGAACAAAACAAAAAGCCTCTGTTTCAGTTGTGCTACCCTTCCTTAAACTACAACAGGAATTAGGAGGGCTGTAGCAGCAAAATCCACAAAGGAGTTAAGATCTTGGTTATAAGCTTCCCAACCCATCACCCATTGTGTGATAAAAATCTTCCTAAGTAGGCACTCTCCTTTACCCTCAAGCACCTTCTTTAATTGTGTCTTTGACTAAAAGCAAATCATTCTGCCTCTTAATATCAAGTTTGATTAAGTTAATCTTGATGTGATATCATGAAATAATATTTACTGCTCTCCAATAATTTATGTAAATAGCTTCCCCTTTCACCCCAGCCATAGAGAATGACAGGTGATTCAGTGCTGCTGCTGCTCCACATGCACATCTGTGGCCAAAGTGTACACCTTTACACTGTGCCTCTACAGAGCACCAGATGGATCAAGCCATTGTGATAATAAAACATATGACTTAATGAAGACAACAAAGCCTACCTTCCTCTTTGGCCTCAAGCCCCAAAACCTGCTCCACAACTGAACAAAAGAATGCTTTTAAATATTTTTTCCCCAAACCAAACCTTTAGACAGTTGTATTTAATGCAATATTTTGCTGTTAAGCAAAGTAAGCACAACTCTCACCAGTAGCCAGCTACCACAAGTAACTTCCAACAGGGTGAGATATCACACTTGCTGACCAGACCTTGAAATAAACACACTCAGACAAATTAACACCACATCATCACCGCAGCCACCACTGCTCCGTTCAGATTTAAGAAGAGCCTGAAGTCAGTACAGACGGGCTGAGATAAGGAGGGAGATAAGAGGAACCGCATGAAAGTAAATAACCACCTGCAATCTCAAATGACTTGCCAGCAAGGAAGTCCGAGGCAGAAACAAAATACTCGAGGCCTCAGACAGCAGCTGGGCTTGGAGACGCAGTGGAGCAAAAGGACACAACCCAAACTCTACTATTAGAAGCTGAGGTCTGCAGGGGATCTTGACTCCAGCAAAGCAGAACACGTGTTCTTCTATAAACAAGGTTTAGTCATCCCTGTCCTCAAGGCATGCCATGGTTTTCAGCAAACATATTCCTTGGAAACCTCCACACAAGAAAACTACCGTCCATCCAAATCCAGGGCTTGCTTGGGTTCACAATGACCCCTGTGAGCAAATGGACGGAGAGCTTTGGTAAAGGGGTGCAGAAGCAAATGAGAGGTGATCTGTGCTCACACTTTGTGTTGTGGGAGACAATGACACTTCTCAGGCTGTATTTGACCAGGATCCCACATTACTTCTGACACTTTCCCCACCAACTACCCTCCTTGGGAATATCCCCTGCAGCACCAGTCTCCCCATTTGCATGATTTTGAATTACATTTCAAATACCAAACCCATAACAACCATGAAAGCAGCAACCATTAGATGCCTCTGCCACTGAGAAGCTTCCACCCGATCACAACTCTGAATATGTACTCGACTTATTTTAAGTTGCATTTTCTGGGCATGAATTTACAAGACACTTTGGAGCAGGCACCTATTGTGGGAGGGGTAGGAAATAAGCCAAGGTGATAGCACTGTGTTTTCATTCGCCTTACTTCATCTACAGTAGCTCACATCCTTTGATTCCTTCTTTAGAGTGTTCAAGGCTTGTATAACATTGCTAGAAACCTGAAATCCTTTCAGCACATAAAACACAACGCAGCTGCTGGAAAGGCAGATTTCTTCCTATCCACACATAACCCATTCCTTGTGGAAAGCGCTTCCATGACCGTTCGTAACTCATCTTTGCAAATAAGAATGCCAATTAGTGTCCGGTACAATGATGATGCGTATGATCGTGAGGAAGAAAGCGAGAGAGGACAGCTGTCCCTTAGAAACTCGATTGAGATTACCTACTCATTAGTACCAGACCATCTAAACAGCCACCAGATGGTAACAACTTCCAGTCAATAATGTGACATGTTTTGCAATCACCAAATCCCTTTGCAAAAACAGGGCAGGACAAATCTTATCGCCTGAGCAGTTGGGCAAACTGGTAAAGAGAGCTGGAGAAGCTTGGCAGCAGGTGTAGGCAGGGTTTGTCCACACTTGTTCAGCCTGGCAGTGATGGGAGGGAGTTGGGCGAGTATGCTCAGAGCTAAATCAGATTTGGGATGCTCAGACATGAGGACCTTAGAGCAGCTCACATCCTTCTTCTCTCGTGCCATGGTGTTTTCCAAAGCAACCTAAGCTTAATAATGCTTTCTGTATTTTGCAGGGTATTCTCAGGTCTATGGATTAATAGTTTGGTCATTTCACAGTAAATAGAAAGCATCTTTAAACTTCAATAAAATTGCTGCAGATGCCCATCCTTCCACTGCACATTGATCTAGACCCGTGGAAGTAACTGTGTATTAGTAATTCCAGCTGCAGGGAGGATCTGGACTAGGAAAAGCAGCATTCAGCTCATGCAAAGGTTTGCAATAGAGCATGCTACATAGTTGTACTCCCAGCTCCAGAAGATTTCTCATCATTGTGAATTCCACACAGGCCAGCTGCTTTAAACTGAATATCCTCCTTTCCTGGTGATCACAAGCAAATTGAGATGGATCACCTGGAAAAATCACTGTTCAGAGCAACACTACCTCCATGAAAAGCCCTGTAATACTGAAACCGCATTTTGACAGTACTTTGAAAGAAACAGAAAGAAAAGGAACTCTGTCACATCTCAGGATTCTTTTCCTTTTCCTTCTTCTCACCTTCTTTTTGTCTTATTTCAGCCTCTCTGCATCTCACCTGCATGTTTTTGTTAAGTTCTGGTTTCTAATTTCATTGAACTCTCTGCACCAGCAGAGTTGGAGCAAAGCCCATTAAAGCCAGCAGACAGATTTTCATCCATTTCAAGAGGTTTTAGATCTCGACCTCAGTGCATAATCTTTACACAAATACAAATGGAGAGCTACTAAGTCCACCCAAGATAGACCTTTTGGAGAAAGGCAAACATCAGCTCTGAATGGGGCTGTCCCACATTGAAACATCAAGCTCAGATTAGCACCGGGGTGAGCGCAGGATATCCTTCTCCCAGCAAAACCCAGGTCTCAGCTCTCAACTCAGTTAACTGTTAGCAGCAACAGCAGTATCTCCTAATCAATAGGTCCACTGGACATGGGACTGAAAGACAACCAGGATGTTCTGTACATCTGAGGGATGTTTAATGTGCAAGGGCTTTTGTACAGAGCAGAGTTGAAATATGCATTGCAAAAGTGAGAGGCAGCATACAGTCCACTACAGACTCAAACCAGCCACATCTCTAAACACTGATATCAAATCACCCTGTTAAAGAGACAGTGCCACACTCCCCAATCTATGACAGCTGCAGCTGGGATCAGGATTGACCACTTGACACATCATTTAAACAGGCAGAAGCATCCTTGTGCACCAGGATGCACATACAAGCTCCAACCAGCGCCTCTAAGGCTATAGGAGGCCTCAGGCAAGGTCTTCTACCATGCACAAAGAGAAAGGCAATTTCTACCTGCTGCTGGGCTATGGGAAGATGGTCCTCCTTGCACTGCATTCGCTTGTCCACAAGGAAGGGGAGATGCCCATAGGAAGCCTTGAGGTGATTTTCATTTCCCTGCTGGAAACTTAAAAGCCTGGAAGGCAGCAGGAAAAAGAGCAGCGGGGCTGCTTTCTGCAGAGCGCTTTTGGAGGAAAAAAAAGAAAGAAATAAACAAAAAGAAAGAAAACCTGAATTATCTTATAGCTCTCTTCCAGAAAGAACATGAGGGCACAAACAGCCCACGGAAAGCAGTTAAAACTGCACACAGCAAGGGTTGAAGTCACCAAGCACATGAAGATGCTGTGAAAGAGTACAAACCTGTCAGAGGGCAGAGCCCTAGACTCAACTGATCCCCTCCCACATGTACCCAGCTTTTAGCTTTATCCTTCACAGCCAGCAGGTTTGGACCACTAACGTTCAGGTTATGCCTCAGATCACACAGGCAAGCAGGGGAGCTCAGGAAAGGTCTAATCCTGGCCTCTTGGGAAGGGAGCCCATCAGCTCTCCTTTGCGATAGAGTTGCAACAATCAAGATCCCACCATGAAACAATATGTGTGCCAAACCTTGCTTACAGCTCCCTAAATTAAGAAAAAAGGCTATAAATACTCATCCTAGACACAAAGAAATTGCTTGACTTAGCACACAGTAGGTTGCAGGCATCCAACTCACTGCTGGTGCAAGAGCTCAATCCTGGGTGTTGGAAACAGCATGTGCAAAGCCCACAGTGGGGCCTTATAACAGCCCTGGAGCAGCCTGGTGCCCCCCATGCAGGCACTTGTCACCAGCAGGACTGGGATCCTGCCCCAGAACTCCAGCTGCAGGTACCTCTGCACCCATTGCGACACAAGGCAGCACCTACGCCAACGTGGCCCTGCGAAGACTCATACCTCCAGACTTTCACACAGCAGACAGTTGCTAGCCAAGCCATAAACCTCTTTAAAAAGCCATAGAGCTTCACAAAAGCCTTCTCTTAATAGATTATTCGCACCAGCCCTGCAGTCTCAGCAAGCAACATACTGTCATAAAACCCATTCTCATGCTATTTCAAAACTCCTCATCAACACTCGCCGCTGCCCTGCTCGGGTTTTATTTGCCACGTTACCCGAACGAGAAGGGTACGTTCCAGTTGCACAAAATGCAAATGGGGAGCCCTGGGCTATTTTACCACCCACACAGTTAATTACACCTTCAACAGCCAGCGGAGGGTTGGGTGTAGAGGATCCAAGCGCTCCCATGGCTAGCAGAGACACGAAGACCGGCTGGCACCAGGATGCACATCCCACCAGTGCTCTGTATCACAAGCTGGAAGAGACACGAGTTGATTTTTACCAATGGGGTGTTCAAAAACCTGAATGGATTTCATTCCCCCCCTCAAAACCCGAAGCTCCCACACGCCTAGACTGTTGTTTTTGTTTGTGCAGAGGTTACTTTGACACAAACTTGGCACATGAAATGAAGTTTTTAAGCTTGTGCTATCAACGAGCTGAAGGTGCCCAAAGTTATTTCAATGAGAACCACACAGTTATAACCAGGTTTTGTGATGTGACCATTTGTTCACCACATATTTCTTCCCTTCCTGAGATGGTTCCAGATTAACTTCTCTCTTTTGCCAACCCTATTACGCTTAAAGGCAAAAGCAATGCTTGCCATAGAGAAAATAAACAAAAATTGGCTTGCTGCAAACCTGTATTTATGGTACTTCTAAGGTCTGGTTTCAGTGGTCAGCTCCCTTCCACTCAAGTCTGCTTTCTCAAAGTCATTGTTCTTCCAATCATTCATCTCAATCTCCAAGAAATTATCCTTTATTTGTGTTTTCTGTGCAGAAATCTCATTGTAAAGGGAGGTCAGTGTGCCTGCACGGTTTTCTTAAGCCACAAATGTGGAGGGCACAGAAGAATTGAGAAAAATACAACCCTTCTAAATAAAGAAGAGCCTACTTTATTAGCTGCTAATTGAGAGCTACATGGCTCTTCATACTGAACATTTATTTCTAATGGTGTGGGGAATACAGGCACACAAAAGCCTTGTCAGCTTGGCCTTTAAAAAAAGAAAATAGTAACGCAATTGCATTCCACATCTATTATAATGTAAGGAAAAGACAATATGAAGTTATCCTGAACTTTTATCTTGGCTGCTTGCCACTACTTACTGAGGTTCACATGTGCTTGCTGTCATTGGGCTTGCCCTCTCTGGGCTTGGGGAGTGGTGGGAAGAGATGATAGGAGAAAACGTTGTCAGCTACCATAAGTCTATAATTGACTGACACAGCCACTTACTGAGCGTTACTGCTCTAAGAGGAGTGTTCAAGGTAAATTGGGCTACTTAGAGGAACCTAAACCACAGGTTATTCACCATTAGGATTTCCCCACCTTCCTTGCCCCCAGCAGAGCTGAAGCTCCAGCAGAAAATGTTCCATTCATACAGGTTGTCCCATGCCATGGACACCCAGACTTGTGGTAAAGCAGGAAAGGGGACAAACACATCTGTGTTTGTCCCTGCAGGAAGAGACCTGTAGGTCTTTAGGAGACATCCAAAGAAACTGTGAGGGGGAAAAAGACCATGGTTTTATGGACATCAATGGGACGTTTGCCATCATGGTTTTACTCTTAGAGTTGATCCCTCACAAAGATGAGACAAGCCGGCTGCTTTAAGACCCTCAAGCTTTATATACACTTTTATCCCCCAACTAACAGGAAAAGTGACTTTCTGGGCTGGAAACAGGCACTGCAGCCTTTGCCAAAACCACTTCCAGGTTTGTACAAGCAGGCTCCCAGCGCTGAAGGCAACAAGTCCCCATCACAGGCTATGTCCATCGGTGCCGAAGTCAAAGAATGTTTTACCATTATGAATCAACTTTACACTTCTCGAGTTACTACTCGTATAACATGAGCCTATATGGGGTGAAAATAGGGGTTTTTTTACTGGATGCCTAGAAACAGACTTTCATGTGCTGGTTTGACCGTCTAATTGCCAGCTTATCTCTTCAACTTTATGATTCACCTCGAGGGAGATCAACACCCAAAATACTATTTCAGCTTCTGCAGTTTCGGTTAGGCATCCAGCTGAGCATGATCCAGTTTGAGCGGAGCACTTGAAACACCCTACCTACCCATATTTCGGATGTGTTAATAATAAGCTACAATAAGCATAAATCTGATGGAATGAACTCAGATTTAAATTCAATGTTTTATGAAGTTATATAGAAAATAATACCTGAAGAAAGCTTATTTCTTGAGGTAATTCCCCCAGCTCAGCATAGCACCAAAAGAAGGTAATTCATCCCAATTGTGGTTGGGACTCAGCCACAAAGTCTTGAAAATGGTCCAGATCTGCTCCTCTCCTACTTCAGGGGTGATAAAATATGGGGGTTTTCTTTGAACTAGGAGAGAATAGGGGGCAGAGGTAGCGTTCAGATGTAGGTTTGCATCTCAGCACCCCTCGTGAGAAGGATGAAATGTTTGTACAGAGACCACTGGTCTGTAGCCACCACTCAACTGCCTTGTGGACCACTCTCTGGGCTAATACATCTACTCCCATGCCATGCATTAATAAAACACAAGAAGTAATGCTTTCTCAGACCTCTGGATATTTTACTTCATCTCGGTATCAGTTTACAGCCACCATAAATCAAGCAGTTCCCCCTCCCTCCTTCCCTAATGTTTTATAAACTGCAGAAAGTTGGAGTCTTTTTTTGGCCCAACAGCCTACATACCCTATAATAAATGCCTCTCCTAATGTTGCTTTATTTTATCAATATTGCTAGACTTCTTAATGGGACTCTAAGCTCCTGACTAACAAAATGTATTATCTGTCATATTCTGTATTTATTTTTACTGCTAGGAACAATGATGCTCTATCATGACCAGCACAGGGTAACAGAGGTCAGAGCCCATTAACTGCAAGAACGCATGGGCTAACCAGCCTGTCCCATACCCTGAGGGATAACCAGCACCCACAGCCACTGCTTTTTGGGGTTGTGACGTACCCCTGTGAGAGGGACTCAAGCACGTGACACCCATTTCTCCCTAGAGGGAAACAGCACCCAAAGGATATTACTCAGCAAGTTATGGATGGGTTTTGGGGAAAGGCAAAAAGAAAAATATCCAGCCAGGGTAGCACAAGGTTGGCTTGCCTTCAGGAAACGCCTGGTTGTATGCAGCAGCTGTGGTGCGAGTAGTACAACAAATTCACTTACTGAATGACAACAGCTTTATTGGCAAGCCAATTCAATTAAAGCCACTGCAACCAACAAAGTCGCAGACAGCGCTCGCCGCATAACGAATATGGAATCATGCCTACGTTTCCCCAAGTGCCCTCAGCCCTCCCTGTCCCTCTGCATGAGAGGGAAAGGGATGAATGAATTAGGCTCAGATGATGGTAATTAATGGCTTGGCTGTCAGAGAGGCATTTTGTCGGCCCAGCAGTTGAAAGCTCCATATTACAGATAAAGTCCCAGCACTGCCCAGACAGAGCAACCCGCCTCCTGCAATGGTGGGAGCAGGAGAGGGGGGAGAGCGCTGCTGGTTTGCATTGATCAACGTTGCATGGTATTGATAGGTAAATAATATGTTCATTTTTCATTTTCACAAAACATATCCTTCAGGCTACAGTTACGGGAGCTCTGACACGAGCTTATTCAGAAAAAAAGCACCCTTAATGCTGGGCTAAACACAAAACAAATTTTGTTATAAAATATACATAAGAATCCATTTTAGCCTTTGGTAAAATAGATAAAACCTGGAATTCTTTTTTTTTTGTTGTTGTTACACTAGAACTTTGCTTTCTAAGGCAACATTTCATTTGAGACCTCCCCATGCACACATGCATGAGACTGGTTTTCTACTGTTGCTGAAATTACTCAGGATACGTTGTCTTCTGCAGCATGGCAAGTAATTAATTGCTACTGCCCAGGTAAGATGGCAGGGGCACTGTTTTCCCCAAAATCTCCATAAGGGAAGAATTAAGACTTAGGCCTAAGCTCTCAAAATGTCTTACAAGACTTCCCTCATTAACTCATTTATGAATAAGGCAAAAAAGGAAGAAGGTACCGAAAGCTTGTGGGCAAAACCCTATTACACCAAAGCCACAGGGAGTTTCAGTAACATGGAGGTGGGAGGATCAGACCATCACCCAAACTGAGTGTCTCCATCTCAAGCAAGCCAGCGTTGCTCCTGGCTGGTGGCACCCCACCTGCACCCCAATTAGGCTATCACCCCACTGGGGTGCTGCTATCACAGCATCCCCCTTGCTGCAAAGTGCAAATGGACACCATTCATTTTTGCTTCCCTTTCCACAGAAAGAAAAAAGCCTTTATAGATGCCCCTTGTTGCTCTCCTTTCCACATCCTCACTTCCCAAGACCCAGTGCTGGCTCTGAGGTGCTAAGAGTTAAATACAACCCTAAACCCCACATCCCTTTTTAAGTTGGAGTGGAGGCAAATTGAATTCAAAGCAGCAACCAGGAAGCTCAGGGTGTTTCTGGGCCTTTTTTCAAGTTTTGAGTTATGAAATCAAATCTCTTTTCGGAGCACGCCAGTGTAATTGCCTGGCTGCTTTCCGTGTCAAAGTGACCAATACTTTCTGCGCCTCTGGGAATGTAAAACTGAAGAAAACATCACTCATTTGGACGTTCATTATGTGACTCGTTATTGTACATTAAACATTTGTATCCTTAAAATAATGGCCTCGCTATTACCAGCCACAAAATTCCCACTTCTCGGTTTAGTTCAAAGATGAGGGCACTGCCAGAGCTCCGGCAAGGTGACACCCAACACTTAGAGGACCATGCTACAGTGAAAAATAGTTCTGGTTTTGTTTGTGTCACAGAAAACGCACGCCTTTTCATTTCCAGACAGCATTTCAATGTTCATTAAGGAACGGACTAATGGCACAATCCCTAATCGCTCAAACAAGAACGGATGAGAGCAGCTCAGGGTCCTCAGGAGTCAAGGATGATGTTTTAATGGATGAGTCTTTATCTTGCAGTCCTTGCTGCTGGAGTTACTCAAAAGCTAAAGCCAGGTATCCCATAGGGATGCAAGGGGTGAGGAAGGAGCAGCCAAAATGATTTCAACACCATAACACCACCAAGCTCACACCTCAGGCTACCACTGGGCAACGGCAAGACCATGACAGATGAAGCCAGGCTGGACTGGTTGTGTGCATAGCGGGACACCTAACAGTGCAAAGTCACGCCACCCCGCACAGTGACTCATTGCCTGGGAGATGCAATCCTCAAACAAGCTTTCATGAGGTTGCCACCAGGCATTTTCAAACCAGTCCAGCCAGTTGTAGTGAGGGTTTGCCAAAAAATGAATAAAGCTGACCTTTGCTAGGGTTCTCAGAGGACAGGAGGGTGGCTTGTGGGGAGGATAGACCAGGGCTGTGGTGCCTTCAAGTACGAGGTGATAGAACACCACCAAGGGAGGGGAATGGACCATAAAGACTGGTGGTGTTTGGAGACAGACCCTTGTGTCCCAAGAGACTTGGGTTGAGCTCAGCATGATGCAGACCCCAGACAAGCTGGGACTGGATAAGCCTACTCCAGTGCTTCTGTGGTAGGGAAAAAAGGAAGAAAAGGTGTCCTTGGGCTGGGTTTCCTGCATGGAACCAAGCCCAGGGGCATAGAAAGGGAATAAAAGGAGCTAGAACCAGAGGAGCTGGTCTGGCTTTGATGCAGGACCAGCATCTGCTGCACTTTCTTCCATCCACCCCAGGTATAGGCAGGACACACTGTGGGGTCCCCCAGCCCCAAATCCTACCCACCTTCCTCCAGTCATACCCTGCCACTCACTAAACTGCAGAGAGAGGTTATTTAAATAGCAAAATCCAGCAGTTTGACATCATCTCATCCCCAGTCACCACATTTGCTTCTGCAAGGTCCCCTGCTACTTCCCCAAGGTAAAGAGGAATTAACCCATCATGGTTTTATCCCTGACTCACCAGCAAGGGCAAAGCTAGTCACAGTACAAAGCTGCTCATGAGAGAGTTTGAATTTTCCCTCCCTTCGAGCACTTACAAGAGATGCTGATGTTCCCAAGGGATATAGTTTGGTTATTTTCATTAATTTCACAGTGCTTAGGGACATTCAATGAGCATCAGACCCCTAAGATAAACCTGCCAGCCATCACAAGTCTTCTGCCCACGGCAGCACCAAAATACAGCCCTTCCCAAAACCAGGAATTGTCAGGTACAGGGAAGAAATATGTATTTCTGCCAGGATAACGGAGCAACACATCTCTTCACAAAGAACATGCCAGCACAGACCATGCCTCCAGCTCTAGAGGTGTGCCTTCAAAGAAGCAGTACACAATCCTGCACACTCATAAACACCCAATGTGTTTCTCTTGCACAAAGGGCTCATCTGGGCCCACAGTGCCAGGGACTTATAGAGGCTTTCCAAAAATCTAATACATAATCCATGCTAAACTTTCCTGTCCTCATGGCGAACATGGGAGAAAGATGACGTGATATAATATACATTGCAGATGCCATACTGTGAGTATGGGGAGATAACACATATTTGCAAAGAGCTACAATCTTAAAGAGGGGAATACTTTAAAGAGCATCAGCAGCATCAAACAGCATATAGGTACCACTCACCTGCCCCATGGAGAGCACCTCCCAGCAAGCATCCAGTCTTCCTCATTCAGAACAACCCACAGTGGTCACATAGATGAGCAGGTTGAGATGAGGTACCACATAAGGCTCAACACGGCACACAAGTGAAGCTCAATAAGAAGCACCTTGTCGAAGTCTCCATCCTCTATAAATTAGGTGAGAACGTCCTCTGTTCTCTCCCAGAGCAATGCAGCTTTGCTTCCCCATATCCAGAGTACACATGGTACATTGATAATCTGGCCTGTGCTCAGAAGCATAGACCTTGCACAGTCCCAGAGGCTTTTTGAGCCCAGAGATGCTTTCTGAGCCAGTCAAACTCAAATGAACACCACAGGCATTGCCTCCCAGGTCCAAAGAAACAAAGCCAGCTGAAGTGCAAGCACAAGGCTTCAGAAACCAGAGCAGATCCTGAGTGCAGACTGGCATCACAGTGGCGCTGGGTGGCACTGGGAACCCCTCACACTCACAGGGGACCCACTATGACATCCAGAGAACATCAAGGAAAACCCAAAAACACAGGAGCCTCTAACCATAGGAAAGCAATCTGCAGCTGCTACTTCCAAACTCAGCTCTAGCCTTCTGCTCCTGAACCTGCTATCAGCCCATGCCTTTATCAGTTACCCCATCAGCTATCTCTTAGGCCTCTAACCAGCAACAGCTGGAGGTGCAGTGGGCTGGGTGCTCCATCTGTGGGTGATGAGTGGATGGCCACAGCTGAAGACCATTCCCATCCCTGGCCAAGCAAGGCAGCCTTGGATGCTTTCTGAGCAGCTATAAGAGGGTTAGTGAGCCAGGTGAATCCTAAAGCCTTGTCTTCTCCATCCTTGTCCCTATTCCCAGCTGCTCCCTGGCTGGCTTCTGGCCCTGGTCATGCCTGGGGCTGTCACTGGAGCCTGTGACCTGTAGCTGGCTCTGCCCACATAGGTCAGACCCCATGGGACAGGGCTTTATAAATGAAATCACAGTAAGAGCACATATTACCCTTGGTCATCCCCCATTGCGGAGCAGTTCCAGTCTCACTGACTCTCTCCTAATGGAGATGGCATGCTCCAGTGTCCTAAGTTTTCCAGTTAAAATCACCCATGGGTTGTTGTGTTTTGGGACATTAACTTTCTTTTCCCTACTGAGGATGACCATGCTGTCAGACAAGAGTCCTTGTCTTTGTACCCAGTAGAAACTCATGCATGATACCAATAAAACTGTAAAGCATGGACGCAAGTCGAGCAGCAGGGAGGGCAAACTCCTTCAATCCAGAATTTACATCATATTCACCAACGATTTACTTAATCCATTAGCATTGATTTTCCTGATAAATCATCTGGCTACGTGTCACAGACATGCAACCTGGTGCACATGAACCAGTGCATCAAAGTACATGAACCACCACTGAATTGGGAGCTGTGATTTGCTCTGGAAGTGTGGGAGCTCTGTGGCATGGTACCTTATTGTGCAACCACCAGGTTTCAACAGCATGAGATTTTGGTGGAAGGTCACCAAAAAGCCCTCATCACTCACCTCTTACTGCAAGAGACCTGCCCTGACTTTAATTAAGGGAAAGACGATGTCCCACATTGTTTCAGGGGGGCTTTTCTTTGTCCTCCCCTCGCTTGGCTCATGGGTTTCTCCCCACATGCCCATGGATCCCATACATAATTATATATTAACTAAACACCCTCACTTCTTCTAAGAAAGAAAATATACAACATACATATGCTTTAATCTGAGCTTAAAGGGATTCATGGCCCAGGACTCTGAAATTGAAGGGGATATTTATGTATTTGCTAAACTAAAACTCCCTGGCCTTTTAGCAACCACGTAAAGAGAGGGGGTAAAAGGGTGGAATGAAAAGGCATGCTGAGGAAAAGTTATTCTTTTTCCATTGGGCTTATGTGTGCGCCAAATTATCCCTTAATGTAAATTCTCCTGCACTTTTACTTAAACAATATTGGTAACCACAGCTCAGCGCTGCTCCTCTCCCCCAGGTTTGGCAGGGGACTGGTTTTGAGAGGCTGGTGGTTAACCATCACAGGATGAACATCCACAGGGCAGAGCTGAAATACCCCAGTAATTAACTATGGGTTAATCATATTTACCCCAGCTCTGTTGTTCCAAGATTCTCTGACAAAGGCTAAATTCAAGAAAACTTAAAGAGAAACAGATCTTCAGACCTGATTTATTAGTAATGCAATTAGGATGAGAGAGAGAATCTAATTACCAAGTACTCTCACTTCTCCCCCCAACCCCCCCAACCCCAAGCTTGTTTAAAGAGGAACCTCTCAATGCAATAACTACTTTCTGGTTTACTTTACTTCTTGGCATGGCAGTTCATGAAGCAGCTTCAGTGTTTTCTCAGCTGCATTTTTATGTCAATACCAAGAATGGGATGAAATGGTTCGGACATGTCAAAGGAGGGGAAAAAAACAATAATGATTGAGGCACTAATGTGAAAAACACCCCCAAAAACATTTCAGAGGAGCTAAAAATGCACCTGAGGCTGCAATGTGATTGAGGAGAGGCCAGAAGAACAGGTCATGCATGTGGCTGTCCCTCCGCTTCCCAGAAGCGCACGTAGGAAAGCGCTGATGGAGTGCCAGGACGGTTTGCCCTCGGGTCTATCCCATGCAGATACATAATTACCATGGGAACCAGGGGCATAGAACCTTGCATTTAGCCCACACAAGGTCTGTAATCTGCAGCAGATGAGGTACCAGAAGCGCAGCCGGGCTTGGCCTTAGGTGGGCAATAGCCAGGCTATAAGCCCCACATTGGCAGAGCTTGAGCTGCAGTGATTAATGCATATTAAATACTAATAGTAACATGAATGCAAAGCATCTCTCACATGCAAGTGGCTGCTTAGCTGTAGATCCTCACAGGCACCCCAAACTCCCACAGCGAGGACCTCAACCAGCACAACAGCATGTCCATCCATTGCAAAACCTCTTGCAATTTAGAGCTGTGTAGTGTGTGCATCTTTAATTACTGCTTATTGTTTATCCCTCCATGAGCCTAGGAGCTCTGAGTCTCGAAAGGCTTAGATGTGTCTTACAATGATAGACGACAGCTTCGTTGCTCTCATTCTGTTACTTCTATTATTCCAAGTTTGGCAATACATATTTAGGTGTGAGTCAATTCCCATCACTAATGCACCTATGAGGGAAGGGATGGGGGTGCATTGGTGGCCTGAAATGAGAGCGAAGGAATTGACCACTTTGGAGATGAGGAGGGAAGGGATGGATGTGCATTGGTGGCCTGAAATGAGAGTGAAGGAATTGACCACTTTGGAGATGAGGAGGGAAGGGATGGGTGTGCATTGGTGGCCTGAAATGAGAGTGAAGGAATTGACCACTTTGGAGACGGGGAGAAGTTCGGGGCATGGGGAGAAGGGAAGATGCTGAGCAGAGCTAGAAGATGGGATGCAGACGATTGCTAAATGCGCATCTCCAGAAGCCCAAACCCTTCCTTACTTACCTGTTGGGTGAAGGCAGAGCCTGACACTGCTTGCAGTGAGGAGAAAATAAAAACCAACAGCATGCAAAAAAGACATCTTAAAAGCACTCCCACAGCCCTTTGCCAATCCACCTAAATCCTGACCTGGAAGGGAACACCCCACCTTGTCCCAGGCTGCTGTGAGTCATGCCGAAACCTGCCAACAATGCAGGGAGAAGGGCCCCAGCACAGGGGCTCCTGGCGGAGGGAATGGTATCTCCAAGCCAGGGCTATCAGCACAGATCATGCCCTTCCTGGCTGCACCTCTCTGTGCGGGGAAGATTCACCTCCACCTTCTCAGTGCAGTGCAGGACACATCAAAATTAGGAAAACCATTAAAGTGAATCCCGTAGCATTAAGTATTTCTATGAGTCCCACTGATTTTTGATGCTCATCGCATGCTCTTTCTCACTCCTTAAATCAGAGCAGGTATAAAAATCAGACCTTGCATCATGGTCATGGGAATACGTAAGGGAGGTTTGAAGAGAAGCACCTCTGCAAAGACATCTGCCCTCAGGCAGGACCATGCTCTTCCATAGAAAACCTGTGCCCAGAAACATCATTGCTGTGGACGGATGCGCCCAGGAGCCCTCGGCCTCCCAACCCACTGTGGCTGGCACAAGGCTAGGAGGGAGCACCCATGACCAGGGGCAGGCCAGCTGCTTATGATGCTTGTAAATCAATAATTCACTGTTTCTTAAGTTATTATCCCAAAACACTTGAGGCACGCATAGAGCCATAGAATGGCTTGTGTTGGGAAGGACATTAAGACCATCTAGTTCCAAACCCCTGCCATAGCAAGGACACACCAGCTTCATTCATTCCTGAGGCAGCTCCCAAGAAGCCACCATCAAGCTGGACCCAAATCCATCTCTGGAGTGATGGCGAACCAGATATCAGACATCACTCTGTCCTGGAGCAAACCCTCCCTGCAGCCCTTCCAGAGCACCCTCACTAATGGACCAGCCAAGCTCCTCATCATCCAACCCTTTGCTGGTGCTGATTCTGGAGCTTTCCTAGGCGCTGGTGGTGCAAACATCAGCTTGCAATGGGTGTGTGTGAGACACAAACACATCACTTGCTCCCAGGAGCTGAAGAATTTCTGGGGTTAAAGGTGGAGGCTGGGTTCAGGGCACCACATTCCTCACTTCTGTAACCCAGGCACGAAGGGAGGCTGGGGTTTTGATTGGGGTTTTTGGTTTGGTTTCTGTCAGTTTGGTTGGGTTATTTTGTTTGGGTTTCTTTCAAGCAAGGTGCTGCGTGATATTAAACCCTACTCCCAAACACCACCAGGGCCACGCATGGGCACAGACCTGCATTTAACCTCCCGGGGAGCTTTTACAATCACTTTTGTAACTCACTAACCATCAGGCTTTTGCTTTCCCAATGCATCACCCCTCATCTCTGCTCAGCTGCAGGAGAGAGAATCTGGCCTGGGATGCAGAAACACATTTGTTACTTCCTACGCCATAATTGCAAACCACAAGGAAGAACATCCTTCCTCATTTCGGGGCTAAAAAGCTACAAAACCACAACTGCCTCAGCAATGGCGATAGCAGGGAGCAGGAGGATATCCCCTGTGCAGATGTTCGCCCTGCCACCCACACCGTGGTTTTGCACGGAGAAGCTGGGGCACCTGATAAAGCATCAGGGTCAGAAGGATTTACGAGGCTCCTATTCCTAAATCGAGGGGAGGGGGAGGTTTAGGGGCTGGGAAATGGTGTGGAAAGCACCAGCAGTGAGAGATTATCAGCAGGGTTCGGCCATGAGCTGTGCATCACCCTGATATTTACCCTCCACCTTCCCACAAAGTTCACTTTGTGAATGAGGAGTGAAATTCCCCCCATCTCTGCAGCTGGGTGACTTTTGGCTGTGCGTGTCATGCTCTGGGTGCTCCTATGTGGATTCAGGAGGGGAAAACCACTCATTTTCTTAGTTATGAATGCCTCATCCCTGGCAGTGTTCAAGGCCAGATTGCATAGGGCTTGGAGCAATCTGGTCTAGTGGAAGGTGTCCCTGCCCATGGCAGGGGGTTGGAACTGGATGGTCTTCAGGTCCTTTCCAACCCTGACCATTCTATGATTCTATATCTGTATCTATGAGATATAGTGTATCTTACCCCGGTATGGCCCACTCTATCAAAAAAAGTTGTTTTCTTTGATCTTTTGGGTGTTTCTTTTTGTTTTAATAGGTGTTTAATACTATGTACAACAAGTATTGAACCCCCCTTGGCACCGCCTGGCCAGCGCAGCCTCTCCACTAGGGATCAGCTGAACGACAGCCCCATAAATACTTCCAGCCTAACTAACCTATGGCCCCATACAGCTGCCTAGCCGGTCCACTAACCCTGTTACCTGCTGAATTTATGAGTCTTAAACAAGATAAAAAGAAGGGAATACTGGATTTATTTTCTTTCTAAAAAGAAAACTCAAAGCAAGGAGTCCATTTTTCTAAGGGTTCAGCCAGCCCAGAGCCTGACAGCAGCCACTACCTACCATTATTTTATGGTCTGTGCTGGCTGTATCAGTGCAGCTTTAAAAAGCAGCAATATTCCCTTTAAACAGTAGTTTGGGAGGGGAAAAACCCTAAGTATTCAATTGGCAGAAAGGGGATAGGGAGGCAGCCTTGGGTTGAGAAACAGGCTTCAATGCACAGCTCAGACCGGCACAGCCACTGTGGTCCAGCTGGAGGCTGGGGTTTCCCACAGCCGATCATCCCAGCCTTTGGAAAACCCTGTTATTTCATGCCCCAAACCCCAAGAAGCAGCTGCAGTGTGGGAATGGAGTCCAACCCAAAAGCCCGGCTGCAGCCCCCATCCCAGTTTTCATCTCCGTAGCTGGAGAGATGCTCTACAACTCCTCCAAACAAACAAAACCACCTAATCCCTGGGCTTCAAATGAACGTATTTACCTGTTCTCCCTATTTTAGTCAACCCCTGACCTCGTGCATTGTATAGAAAAGCTGTATAATACCTGCCTGAAAAACAACCTTTCAGGGTAGGGGTTTTGTTTTATCTTCTACACTTAAAGACAATCCCAGCCTCCCAGCGATGGCTCCAGCACAGGCAGCTGAACCAGGCCTTATGTCTTTAAGGATGCGAATTAAGGGTACCACCTTTCTTTTGCTTTTCTGAACAAGCCTTGACCTTCCAACCCTAAAGCTGGGTGGAAAGTGGAGTGAACACTGAGGCTTTCTCCCTTTTATCCCAGCTGTTCCCACCTTCCTTGCCACATCCTTCTCATGGCTTCAGACTTTAACCTCCAGCATCTCACAGTGAGGGCAGAGGCAGTGATTATGCCACCTTCTGACTTCAGAGGGAGGAGATAAACTATAGAGTAACTTTAAAAGGCTCTGGGAAACAAGGAATGGCCAGAAAAGAAACAAACTTGGAAGATATGGTGAAGCCTCAAATCACTCCCAGTGTGATTTGGTGCCTCGAGCAAAGCACTCTTTTGGTCCCTTCACCAGCCTGTGTGCTGTCTATAACCCATAACCAACACCACTGTGGGCACCACAGCCGCCCAGCTGCCCCCCAAGAAGGAGATGCAGCACCAAGGGCAGGGAGCAGGTTGCCAAGAAAGTCAAAAAATGCTTCTGCTTGACACACAGGGCACCAGTGTCAGCACCGAGATGCTGACCAGAGATGCAGGAGGACCCAGCCAGCTGCTCCAGAGATGAAACACTTCAAACCTAGGGCAGGTTCCAACTCCAATTACACCTTTGGAAACCCACCATGATGCTGCTGGCTTTAGCTGTGGTCTCCCCATCTGAATCGAGTGTGAACACGTGCTCTCCAACCCATGATAAACACCATGATAAGCTCCTTCTTCTGCCACACACACCACCGCTCGGCATCCTCAACTCTGCCTTCAGCAGCTTCTTCGTGGGCCTGACTTACTTTCTTCTTGGGTTTCTTTAAGTACACAGCACAAAAAACCACACACAGGCCAACTTCAGATATATTCCCACTAGAAAAATTAAATACTCATAATGCTTTCTTAAAGTGAATTGGGTCCCTTAATTTGCATCTTATAATAAGGATGTTATCATACTGGTTTATGGCTCAGCTCTTTAGTTTCTATCTCTCAGGGGCTAGATTTCCCCTCATGAGTTCAATAGATGTCTGTGAACTAATGTAATTTTTTAAAAGGCTTTTCTCCTGTATTAACATTACAACCTTTATGAGTTAAAGGTTTTACTTGCCCAAGTGCAGGGCGTGTTGGTGTTTGAGAGCCAGGCACCGTCCTTGCCAGCGTGGCCGCAGAGGATGCTGCAACCTGGGGTTAATCCTGGGCAGCGGGTGGAAGCCTTCCTCATCTCCTCACACCAAGCCGAGCTCTCCAGCGTCCTCCAGCCCTTACATTTAGCTTAATTATAAAACATTGTCACTCGAATATTAAAATAATGTTTAATACACAGAAGGGAATAAGCCAGTCCGGAAAATGCATAATTTCCTCATGCCTGCCCTACTACTCGCATGCAATGAGCTCTGCTCTTTTCCACCCTTTCTCCTGACTGCCTCTTACAGGAATACGCTTCCGAGAGCCTTCAAAAAGCATTTAAATCCAGGGAGGCTTTCCCCATCTCCACGCTTCCGCATGGTGCCCATCCTCAGAAGGCAGAACTGAGCTGGGGTGGGATTCATCCTCTTGTCCCCTTCCAGCCCTGCATCCATACGGCAGCACCAGGGTCTCCGGGAGAGGAAAACAGCAATGACTTGACTTAAATCCCAGAGGACGTTTTTAAACTTGCCCAAATTAGGGCCCAGGGGCGGATGCTCACTGTTTCAAAACAGCCAGTCTCTGAGGTGCTCAAACACGCCACGGGTAGGAGCGATGTCGAAAATGCCAGCCCCTGCTTTAACATACCCTGGGATCATTCGTCACCTCCACACCTTTCTTTATATTGCCAGGCTCTACTTTAAATAAGCTGGGTTCGTTTTTCCCCTCCCCTTTAATCACTACAGCTGCAGAAGGTGCCATCTCTTCAGCAGGGACAGAGGAAAGGAAAATAAAGAGGAAACCAAACCAGTTGAAAGGGGAATTTAGGCAGCAAAAAAACAAAGCCAACAGAAGCAGCCAGGTGCAAAGCAGCTTCCAAAGGGATGTTGCTTCCCCAAAGCATCCAAATGGAAAAACTGAACCCCAGGGGAAGATGCCAGGGATAAGGTCAGTTGGAAGGAGAATATAAAAGAATAAGTTTATCCATAGAGGAATTAGGGGTGCTTGAGGGGAGCAGTGCAGGCAGAGCCCATGCTGCCTACCAACAGGGGCTTTTCCAGAGATAAGCCATGGGATAAGGGCTGCCAGAGGACACTTGAAGCTATAGGGAAGGGGGACCAAAGCCTCACAGCCACCGGGTTCTGCTCACCAGTGCAGGGCTGTAAGAGGAGGTCATGGAGATGACAGACACTCACATAGAGAAGAAAACACAGGTTTATTTAGGGCTTCATCCTCTACTCCCAAAGCATCCCAGGTTTGCAAGGGCGCAGCTATTTAAAGAGCAGTGTGGCATCCCTATAGGCACCACAGGCTCTGCTATAGATGCTCACTAAGCAAGTTCGCAGCCTCGCTTTCTGCTGCATGCAGGTGCGCTGCACAGGAGGCCCTTGGCCACCAGCACCTTCACCCAGCCTCTCGTGATGGACGGGGTACAGACCCAGAGAAACCCCATGGAAAGGGTTAAGCAGCCTGTGGATGCTCTTTCCATGCGCTTACCACATGGAGCAGCTTTGCTCACAACTGGGAAGCATTAAAGGTTTAGCATGGGCTGGGGCAGGTGGTACAGCTTTTGGCTGCAAGGCTCTTTGATGCATTCATCTGGACAAGCTCTGGGGATCTTCTGCCAGCCCATAGGGACAAGCTGGAAAGAGGCCACCTCTTGCCAAGGGGCCCCTGTGTCTGGGGCCAGCCCCTCATCAGCTCCATGGGGTTGAGCAGGGGTCTTATTGCTCCATCTAGACCTTCTCATGGAGGAAAAACCCATCTTTGCCTGAGCATTTGAGGCGGTTAAGCTTAGCAACAGCCATGCTGGGGAAAGAGGGAAAGCCCCAAAGTATTGCCTTTTTCATGCCATTTAAATTAAGATGTTGTAAAACGTGAAAATAACTTGAAAGGCAGTAGCCCTGTTTTATTAATAGCAAGTATTTATTAGCCTCCTTGATTTACAGTATGTTTCTGAAAGTCATCAGTCCATCACATTCTTCAGCACAGGGGCTGAGTTGTTTTGCTTGGTCAACACAATATGGAATATAGATCTGAATATGAGAAGCCAAATACAACCTTCATTTTGCATGCACATATCCCACCAACGGGAGGCCCGTAAATGAATCCTGTATAGCCCTTAGACACATGCAGTTGCAGACATTTGGGGAGGAGGTGGGAGCTTCTGTACATCACCACTGGAAACCCAGAGGGCCATGGAAATTGCCAGAGAAGAGCCATCAGGGCAAGAGCAACCTCAGAAAGCATCAAAGCGTGCACACCCCAGCCACCAAATAAGGTGGAAACCTTATTGTGATCTTGCTATTGAGCTTTGACATGAAAAGCCATGTGTCCACCCATCCATCTCACTGCAGTACTTGATGCTCGCATAGCAGAGACCTCCATCTGCCCGTTACCACCCCAGCTTTGATTTCTCCTTTCCCCCCCTCGTCCATCTGTCTTGTCTGCACCACTTCTTGCCCATCACCGCGGCACATGGGCGCCTGCCCACTGGAACCACAGCCGAGCCAGCATTCCCCAGGGATCACATCGTGCTCATTATGGGAGGCCAGACGAAATTAAATTGGGGCCCACTGGTTCTGCCATCTGAACTTCATCACTGCTTAAGACGCAATAAAAGTAATAGCAACAATGAACAAGCCTCTACCAGATGTGTAACTCTATCCAGTGAGATTAAGGAAAAAGGGCCATATTTTGGGTTTAGGAGCTTTTTTTTGGTGTGTTCCTCCCCTCCCCAGCTCCATCTTTCCTTGGGAATAATTATTTGGACCTCTGTGGAAGATGAATGTAAAGAGGGTGACTTCTAGCGGGAGAGAAGGTTCAGGGGGTATTGGGATGGAGGGGCAGCAAGGTTTTATAGACTTGAAGCACACAACTGGATGATGATGCCTAATCACACATGAAATGGTTAAACTGGGGGGGAAGCAGAGACTAAAAAAAAGCAGCAAAGAGGCACCACTCTCATTCAGGGTGGTTGTTCAGATTGCTCCTCAATAGTAATTTATGTTGGGATCACCTGAAATATCACGGCAGAGCAGAGAGCCCTGAGAAGGCAGCTGTGTTTAGCAGGTCCTCCACCTCACCACCAAATATCTGCAGGTAAATCTCACCCCTGGGTTTCACCAGCACCCAGGCAGCTCAAACACACTCAGCAATAGAAGAAATGAGATGCAAACCAAAAGCACAGGGTATACAGCAGAGTTGGTAAAATAACCTCAGATAAGCCCAAGAAGGATGGTGCTTCTCTCTGCCTTCCCCTAGGGTTCAGTCACATTGCTGCCCACCAACACCACGATGCTCCCGAGCCCGACGCTGCTACTGGTACCCAACACAAAGTGGGGAGTACCATTGGGACCCGACACAAAGCTTGGGTTGAAATGAAGCACAGAGGGTTGGGAATGTTGCTTAAAATCTCATTCATAAGTTTTTAGATCTGTTCTCAGAGCCCTTCTGGAAAGACCTTTCTCATCTGCTAAAAGCCCAGGGCCCAAATACATCATGAATCCGAAACACATCTCGTTTTGAAAGCAAAAATTTAAGTTAAACTTCACAAAAGACTTGACCTTTGCTGCATTTTAGGGCCATGAAAGTGTGCTTAGAAAGAAAACACAGCACAGTCAAATCGCCTTCAAGTCTGAAAGCAGCTTTGTCAACCCAAAAGAAAAATCAAAGCCAAGCCAGCTAATTCCCAGGTATCTTGCTCATCTCAGCCTCTGCTCTGGGAAAGAAAGAGCTTTCCTTTTGTTTATTACAAACTCCAAACTTTAGGAGGTTTGGTTTTTTTCAAGACCAAACATAGTTCACTTTTTAACTCCAACTTGCAGACTGATCCATTGGGAATACACTAAAACACCAAATCCATAGGAATGCTGCCCCTCTTGCACCAAAACCACAGCAGCCAGACAAAAGAATCCCGATGACACCCCCAATGAAAGCACACAGCATCCCGGGCTGCAGAAAGCAGTGGAAACCCTCATAGCTCCATCAAAACCTTATTCTGGGGCTGCTCTGTTGCTTTGCAGACCCTGCAGCCTGTGAGGAGCAGGGAATAGGAACCCCCAGCACCTACAAAGGTGCTCACAGCACTCATTACATGTACTTGCAACTTTAAGGCAACACAAATCCTGCAGCTATTTTAAAGTCTTCTGAGTTGGGGGGTTAACACCGATATTAAATGAAAATCACACATGTTAAGGACTATCTCACTTCACCTTCAACACGTCAGGAAAGGACAAGTGTAACTTCCGCCCCCCATTCTTGCATTTAGCTGTCACTGCTTCCTTATCTTCTGCTTTTCCTGGGAGAAACACCTTCCTTGCACTGGCTGCTGGAGGAGGCATGGGCCACAACCAGAGAAAGCAGAGCACAACACACTCATTCCACCAGGCAGAGCATCAAAAGCACAACGAGCTACCCCAGAAGCTATCTGTGAACCGAGCTTCATCTGTGCTCAGACAAAATAAGGGCAAAACCCCCTAAACCTGACCAGCACACTGAAAAACCCTTGTAAAGCAGCTTCGCAGCTGCCCTTCATTACAAGCACTACAGCCCTGCTGTAGATAGGTACCAGGTGATCCCTGGCTTGCAACGTGGAGAAAGCAGAGCAACCCCCTTTGCAATTAATAACTCAGCCCTGATCTGATGCAGCTGCCTAGTGCAGAGATACCCCGGGGCAGAAGCTGGGATGCCAGCAGCTAATGGGAGCTGCTAACTCCTTACTGATGATGTGTTTGTGATCAATAGGATCCTTAATGCAAAGGATTCACCCTTCCAAGGCTCAGAAAGCCCCTTATAAGCACACACAAAGGTGATAGCATAGGATGGAATAGGAAGAACCTTTAAAAACATCTGTGAATGCTAAAAAAGTTTAGGGTGTGTGAAGATTTTGGACCTCAAAGACCAAACTGCCTGAAGAGAAGCAGCAATAGCTGCCTTTCGGTCAAGCCAGGAGCCCAGGGAGATGGTGCATAGGCATGACTTGACCCTACAGCTGTATGTAGAGGTTGTTCTGCTGCCCACCATGGCCCCTGGCCGAGTTTAAGGTACCAAAGTGTCTGTGCTTGTGCTATTCCCCAGGCAACATGGGAACCACAGCCTGGGGTCTTGAAAAACAAAAGAGCAACCACCACGCATTGCAAAGGCAACATCATATTCCCATATTCCCTATGGCTGTTTCACCAGGAGGCAGTCATCCTGACTGGGCGCCTTGCTTGGATTTCAAGAAAGGAGATGAATAAAACCATAAGTGAGATTGAAGCTAACACACAAAGCACATAAATCAGCCAGCCCCTCCTGTCCCATGCCTCAGCTCCATCCCACATCCCGACCAGTGACTCTGCTTGCTACCCAGCTGGTTTCTTTCACCAAATAAGGTCCATTCCCACTCGTCGGCACAGGCACGAGTAGCTACAGCCTATAAATCCCATCGGAGACAGCACACAAAGCACACACTTAACCCATCTTCAGTGCAGCAAAGCGCTTGGGCTCCGAACCAGCAAACTCCTTGGGTGGATGCTCAGCTCCGAGCAAGGAATGAGTGCCACTGGCAAGCGGGAAAGCTGTGCAAGGGCTGGAACACTCAGTGGGAGACACGGGGACGACCACCTGATGGCAGTTGCCCCTGGTACCCCAGCTGTTCATCCCTTGGCACTGACAGCATCTCCCCACCAGTATGGCCTCAATCCTCCTTGCACAGACACTAAGGGATGTTATAGATCCTACCAGCCCCAAAAGTACACAGTTTAACAGCAGGAATGTAACAAAACAGCCAGCATTCATCAAGAGGAGGTGTGAGATGGAGGAGAGCTGGGAGACCCCCAACTTCAGCATCACCAAACACCAACGGGGGTACACCACGACTTGGGGTGACATAGCCCAACGCCTGGTCTAGCTCTGTGGAACACATCTGCCCACTGGAGCCGCAGACACCAACCCCAGCTTTCTCTCTGTAAACTCAGCACTCGGGTTTTCCGCAGCCGATACGCAATACAAAGTCATGCCAGCCGCCTGGCCCTTGTTAGCATTAAAAATTAAAGACAGAGCAAACAAAACCTAAAGCTCCAACATTTATTATGGCAGTTCCCCACCCACCCACAGACCTGCACTGGGGTTTGCTTTATTTTCGAATGCATCACAATCAGACGTGCCTTCCAAGACACGGCACGGCACGGAGATAACCAACAGGCCAGGTTGTCCACGAGAGCAAGACAGTCTTTTCCATGGGGTAAGGAGCGGGTTGAAGCCATCGGTAAGCCCTTGACCTTGGTGGGTGGGTTTGCTTTTTTGTTTTGATTTTAGAAAATAATAAAAGAAACAAAGAAATAACCCCCCCCAAAAAAAACCCCCAAAACCAACCCCAAAGAAGTGTTGTACTCTATTACAAAATATAAATACGATAGTCTTGCAGGCAGGAGGAGCCTGGGGAGCGCTGCCTTCGGACAGGAACTTCCAAGGCTCTCCCGTAGGGATGCGGTGAGCCAGCAGGACAGAGGCCACCTCCGGATGCTGAGATGCCGCCGGCCGCTCGCCCCAGCTTCACCTCCTTTCAGAACTTAAGTGCTCTTGGAGTTCCATCCGAAAACTGCCAGACGTCTGGGGCTCCCTGGGCGCTGCGCCAGCCGGGGGGGTACGCCGAACCTACAGAGAGCATGGGGACAGAGGAGAGAAAGGTGTGACATGGCCCTGGGTGAGAGGCATTCGCTTATTTTACTTGTTTGGTTTTGGTCTGTTTTGGCTCTTTCACAACTAGGATACCCAGCTGTGGCAAAGGGGCACGGCAGGATGGAGCCCTTCCTCCTCTCAGGCCACACTCTCGCATCCAGCATCGCTCGGCACCATGCAGGTACCACGGGCATCCCTCAGGAAGAAAAACCTCTGGGCTCTACTGAGATACCTGGGCTGTGCCAGGAGTTCTGCTTGGGCAAGGGCTGAGCCAGCCCATCTGCAAATTGCCTCCTATTCTTTCCCAAAACCTCCAGGGCTTCCCAGAACACCCACTGTCCACCAGGGTGCCAAAGACCCTCTTAAAGCCATCGGTACTGTTAATACACCACGCAGCGGGTGGTTCATGGAGGACCTTCCCCAACTCTTTACATGTTGGGTATTTCACAACATGTAAAGCAATGCGCATGCAACAGCAGCAAAGCTCAAGCTGCAAAGTCCCAACCTGCACCCAGCAAAGGGTGCAGGCAACTTGCCATGGACTCCAGCAGCATGGGATGGGGCACTGGGACAGCAAATGTCCCCAGCTCTGCTCACATGGAGAATGAGAGCATCTGCAAGCCCCTGCTCAAAGCCCATCACCAAGCACTGCACTATCCCAAACAGCAGGCTAAGGGCCGCAGCAGCGGTGGCGAGGCCAGCACATCATCAGCACACCCTCAAAATCCACCTCTGCATCCTGACCAGGGAAATCAGCTTCTATGGGAATTGGTTCGTTAACACTAGAGTGGTTGAGGGGCTACAAGTGAGAACTGTATTAAGACTATTAAGACTAAACAAGCAGCTCCTAGGCCAGATCTTCACCAGGTGTGAACTGGAGTGAGTGTCTCCTCCAAAGTCAATAGCATGTGCCCAATTCCCACCCCAGGGAGGGCTTGCTGCTGCTGATGCCTGCACCCAACACGCTTCATGCTGACATAAAAGCTGGATGAGACTTGCAAGGGAGCCAAGAGCACCAGGGCCACCCCGGCCACAAGCAGTACCAGCACAACAAGACTGCAAACCATACATCCCATCAAGGGGCATGAAACCCAGGGGGTCCCTGCCTGGATCCCTGTGGCTTATTGAAACCAGCAGCCGAGGAGCAGCAGCTCTACAGTGACTGGGAAAGAGCCCTCTGGGCAGTATCACTCTCCTGATCAATACTACAATTTGCCCATGCATCCGCCAAAAATGGGTTTCAACCTTGATAGGGGAGGGAAAAGAGAGGGAGGGAGCTAAAAGAGCAGCTGGTATCTCTTTTGTACAGCCTCTGCACTTAGATAAACCCCGAAACTGTATCTCATCAGATATGCCAAAGCCTCCTGAATGTCAAGCAAAGACATGGTATCACTTATTCCTGTATTTATCTCAGCCCTTGGAAACATAATAAATACGAAACATCTGTAGTCTAAATTCTGGATACTGTTTCAGCACCTTCATTACATTAATCATTCGATTTGGAGGAGATTAAATACTAACAGCAAAGGAGGCTGCGCCATAAGAACACATTCCTCCTCAAAAGTGGATGAAGTTGGAGGTTTTAACACTAGAGACACTGCTACCCAAGTATCACCCTCATTTAGAGACATCTGTGTGTACAGAAACAGGAAAGCTTCTAAGTGGGTCATGCCAAAGCAGCTCAAGAGCCGATGATGGGGCTAATGGGGATACACACCCCAACCTAACAAACCTCAATGGGTTTATCATGCCATTAACTCATTGCCAGTGGCAGAAAAACATCATGGTAGCGACCTCTGCTTTGGTGTGGAGGTGACAGCATGTTCCCATTCACAAGCCATGCTCTCAGTGGCCAGCCAGGGCTCTGACAGCTTCTACATCAGGAGCTGCTTCTCCTGAAGCTCCTCCAATCCATCCCAGCCTCACGCATGGCCACAGGGTGACACAGCACCCAGAGGGCTCATTTAGCTCCCTGAAACCTGTAAAATTCAGCCCCCTGAAGCCTGTAAATCAAATGCATCACTGCACAATACAGAAAAAATAATGAATCGGCGTATGCTTTCCTCCTGTTAAACCTTCTAGCAGTGCGTGGAGCCCAGATCTGCCTGGAGATGTCTGTATATATGATGACTTTATATGTAAAACACAGTTGTGGGGTTTTTGCACTAAAACATAGCATAGAGAAAGGTAGTGGAATGACGACCACCATAGGATAGACATGGGATGCAGCACTCGCTCCAAAAGACAGCCCAGCTACACTCAACCCCGGGCAGACCAGCCAACACGAGTACCCTAGACAACATCTCAACCATGGAGTGAACAACCAGCAATAAAAAAGGTTGAAAGAAAGGGAAAAACCGGATTCTGAACAGACATTTCATGGCATGGGATCAAAAGTTGTGCTGTTAAGGCAGCCGCAAAGCGCTCTGCGCATCCCTACGTACACCAGCACTGTGGGGATGGTCACTGCATCCATCCCCTTCACCTCAAGCCCACCGCACTGGGGATCTGCCTTCCCTACGCTGTGCTAGGGGTGCTGCACAGTGCCTGCATCCCCACTGGTCCAGCACAGCATCTGCTGGCACTGGCCTGGTGAAGGGCAGCAAGGTTCAGTAGCGCTGCCGGTGTTCTCCCAGCCCGCCTGCATGCTCATCCCACTATCTGGACAACACAACCCTTCATTCCTCATACCTGGGATTAAACCAGAGCTTTTCGCCTCTCTTAGAAAAAGGAATAATATTTTTTCTTTAGATTATCTATTCCTGTGTTTTTTAAATCCCAAACTTCCCTTTCAGAAGGCGCTGGGCAAAACACAGGCAACAAATGATGCCATCACGAGAAGACGACAGAACAACTGGAAGGTTTTACAGAAATCAAGGAAAAAAAAAAGGAAAAGGAAAAAAAAAATAAAAAGAAAAGTATTAAATCCATTACACTAGGAACAGCAAGAGACAATATCAC
>WYDI02028713.1:0-14497 GCA_009867235.2 Psittacus erithacus
TAACAATATTATCAAAGAAGAAGGGGTCCTATCACACCTGGCTACCTAATAAAAGCAAGGAAAAGAAAAAGTTACTGATTTCCATCACTTTGATCTATAATGGTGAATCAGGTAAGTTTACAATTGCATCCATCATCCTCAGCTGGATTTAGATCCAAGAAACAGAGCATCAAACTGAGGGTCTGAACCCTGTCAAGTCCTAACAGCACAACTGCTGCTTAAGTTAGATTGAAGTAAGCAAACACAACA
The DNA here is from genome assembly GCA_009867235.2 of Psittacus erithacus. NCBI lineage: Eukaryota > Metazoa > Chordata > Aves > Psittaciformes > Psittacidae > Psittacus > Psittacus erithacus. Next base: position 250 of record WYDI02028713.1, read on the forward strand.
CCTTGCAAGACCTGAGTTTTAATCACGTGAATAGCAAGAAAGACTGACACCAAGTGACTGTGTAAAGCTTTAAAGCTTTAAAGCGCAAGCTTTAACTTTTTAAAGACAGAAAAAGGCAGAAATGCCTGGCCTACAAACCTGCACACCCTCAAGATCAAGTTCCAAACTAAAGCACACTTGCCCATGGCTACAGCAATATCCCAAGGCACACAGTCCAAGAAATGCCTTCAGTGTGGTTCATGCAACCTGCCTCAAGCAGACAATGGTGTACAGAGCAGCAGGTGTATTGCTGCATGAAAAGTGAGGAGCATGACCTTGAGCCTCTATAGCACTGCCCTGTGCCATACATATGTCCTGCCTCATGTGGTACAGAATTGCTTCAATTTCATATACAGCATGGCCTGAATTTGCTCATTCCTTCTGAAGTCATACTACAATATGCAGCTGTTTGCCCTTCACTATCACTGAACCCACAATCTGCACAATATTCATGTCTGGTTAATGTCTAAAGCCAAGCATAAGCCTTGAGAAACATACTGTACAAAGACTTCTGTAACACTACACAGAAATCCCAAAAAAACCAAAGCACCAGTGCTAGGACAAATCCTATCCAGCCTACCTTGTAGTGTGATGTCCTTTCAGACTCAAACTGCAGCACTGCCTTGCAAACCTTACAGAAAGTGTTGGTGAAAAGGTCTTTCCTTGTTGCCTCATCTAAAATGTCCTCTAAATGGAAACAGCAAAAGACAAAAATCAGCCACTTTTTAGGACAAGATATGCTTGCATGTCTTTGCTCACACAAAATATCAACTCCTTCAACATTCACATGCAGCAGTGGATGAAGGAGCCAATGTTCACCCACTGAATCACACAGTGCCTCGCTGTGGCTTCAAATAAATGCTGTAAAGCCACTGGAACCTTCCTACTTACCAAAGTGTTGCTCTCATGGACATATAAAGTATTACTATAAAAGCACCTGGGCTTTAAAAACACAGAGACTCTTCATTGCGTTGTCAATTTACTTCAAATAGGCCACAATATCAGAAACACTTGATTAACAGTTTAAAAGGAACAATTTTAAGTGGATTGTATCACACAGTCAGATAAATATGGGAATATTCCTTAAAGAAGAGGTTTATAGAAAGTCTGTCAGTAGCTCACTGCATGAGAAAGGCCAGGAGCTCTCAGATGCTTAGGGAGGTTATACCCATATGCTCTACAGCAATTTAACTGATTTAGTTACACGGGAAAAACTGCTCCAATGGCTTGTTTGATTTTCTTTGCCCTTTTCCCAGTTAACTCATGGCCTCTATACACTTTAATTCATACTAACATTGGCTTAGACTTGAAGCTATTCCTGAATAATTGTATGTGCAGGCACATTTGAACTGGGGAGACACTCTAAAATGCAGTACCAACATCATGTCAGTTGAGAATTAAACACACCCTTCAGAGGAGCATAGCTGCGCTAGCAAAACCCTCACAAAGATAAAGCTACATCCCCACTCCTGTTCTTTCTCAACGCACTTCAGTTCATTAGAGAGCCCAGTTTAACCTACATAGCTTGAAACACCTCTCTGATACAGTATGCTTTCAAGGAGCAAGTCTACCCATGCTGTACACCACCAAAACTGCTTCTGTGCTGGCAATCTCTGACTACCTGTTTCTTTTCATCTCTAGAAGGTCACACTAATTCCAGCTAAGCTGGAATTCCACTTTTTGGCATGCCCTGCTCTTAAAAATAAGCCACAGTTTAAAACAAAAATAAAGGAAGCCACATAACTACAGTTCAACTAAACCATGCTCTTCAAATGAAGCTGAGGTTGAACAGAAAATACTGGGGAAAGTATCGTGATGTCTTAACTTTATGGGTTTAAACTGAAACAGGGGAAGTTCAGGTTAGATATAAAGAAGTTCTTCACTGTGAGGGAGGTGAGGCACTGGAATAGGTTGCCCAAAGAAGTGGTAAATGCTCCACCCCTGGCAGTGCTCAAGGCCAGGCTGTACAGAGTATTGAGTGACATGGTCTAGTGTGAGGTGCCCCTGCCCATGGCAGGGGGTTGGAATTGGATGATCTTAAGGTGTTTTCCAACCCAAACCATTCTGTGATTCTATAACTGAGTTCAACCTTTCAGTTCACCCAATGGTTCATCCTGGAAGCCATGTATAGAGCAGTTTGCTTTTCATGCTTTGCACACAGCCTGGAGCAGAAAGCACTGCTCCCTGTGGTCTCCAGGCTTGGTGCCAAAAAGGCATCTAGAAAGCCATAAAGGCAATCAGCCTTCACCATTATTTCTAAAGATTGCTCTCTGGGCCCCTTGCCAAATTAAAGTCCAAGGGAACATTAAAAATCAGAATAAAATACTGTGTATTGTGTCCTGTAACTCTCAATAATGATGCTAAGCTGTGGGATAATCAGTTAACAAATGATTAAGGAAGGACTAGAGTCTACCCAGTCTCCTGGGACAACACAGCTGCCACCTTCGCACAAGGAAAAAGCTCTGCACAGAGCATGAATTTTGGTACAAGCTGTATACTTTATATATATATACTGTATACTTTAACTGAGCTGGAATGTAGCTCCAGTGGAAGCCCGAAACAAGGAATGCCAACCATGCACAACCGGCTGAAAATCTATCAGCAGCTCTATGGGCACTGAGAAAATGGCAGACACAGAGATCTTTCTCAGCCTGTGTGCATGGCCAACCCCACTCTGCCTTCCCAAAGTGAAATGTTTAACATACACATCTTAATAAAGTTGGCTCTGATGAGGCTTCTGGCTGCAATTGCCATGATGACTGGGTATCAAAATGCCACTGTTTGGCATGGTTTACCAATGAAAGAATTCACCTCCTAATAAAACCTTTATTTTCATGAGGCACAAAGGCTAGGTGCCTTGTCCTTTAGAGCTTTTGTATTCTGTAGTACGACCCATCCAGAAATGTTCAATACTCTACAGGTACTGATTCACATAACTTAACCCCTTCAAACAGAGGAGTGAAGGATGGCCACAATAACTTGACTTGATACACAAGAAAATCCAATGGCTTAGTTTTGGGCATTAGATGAAAGTCCATCCTGCACCGAAAGCACATGAATTGCCAATGTCTGTAGCAGAAAAAGCCACTTAGGAAAATTACACCTGTTTGTTCAAGTGTACTGAGCTGTAAAACCAGCTCCCTACAGAAAGAGAAATGGAACTGCAATGTAACCAGGCACAAGGCTATGAAATGCTATTATCACTCTATTTCAATTTGCATAGCTTCTCACTGTAAAACACATCTTTGTTTCAAAGACAGACTTCTTTATATTACTTAAGGACACTATTCTAAGCGTGTTTTCCTTGACTTAGCAGTGAATTCCACAGCCTTCTTGGTGGACAAAACCAAACCAATGCTTGCTACAAAATTACCCTAAAAACATAATAACATGAAAAATTAAGAACATTAGAATGTGAAATTAAACTTGCTTTTTCTTGGTTGACCACTGCAGAGAAAAGCTTGGATTACAGGGAGCAGAAGCCTGGTTGTCCAAGTAACTTTTTGTTGTGCCTCTTGGAGCCATCCTGAACCCTGTTGTGTCATTGTCCTCAATGGCATTTTGCACTACTTGATGAACTGCACTAAAATATGTTCTAGAGACGTTTCAAATATTGCTCTTTATTGTTACCAGAGACATTTTCATTCTTCAGTACTGTGAAAAGGTGATAGGATTTGACTTCAGATTCTTCTTTGGAAATTTATCACATCTTTGTCCTCTTTTCATAATACTGTGTCTTCCATTTCTCATTAAGTCTTTCCATTTTTCACCTCCTAACATTGTCCTCCTCCCGCTTTAGCTCAGTCTTTTCTCAAGGTAAGGTTATGCTACTTCAGCTGAGTCAGCAGTGATGAATGCAGTTACCATAATCTCAGTGAAGTCTCCTCCTACTTCAGTCTAACACTTGTAGCATTGTTAAACCCAACAGTTGATTTCCCCCCCACGAGAAAAATAGCTACAAAAATAAAGACACAGAGTTCACAACATTTGTCTTCATTTTGGACCCTTAAAGATTTGCTCTACTCAGTTTTTCTCCATGGTCACGAGATGATTATTAATACAAATCACATGAAACAGGCACAGTTCCCAAACAATAACTTCACTGGGGAACACAGACCAGCACCATAAGCATGGGAATGTATCCTGCTTTAATGCAGCTCTTGGCTTCCACCTGCTGTTACATTAGCAAATACATGGGAATTCAGCTTCAGCTTTGCCAGTTATGATACAGTCAAGCACAGCATAACCTCACCTGCTTTTCTTAAGGCAAACAAGGCCAGAACATCCTGATCTATGAACAGGATACAGCAGCTGCTAGCAAAGTTAAGTCAGGAGCACAGCTACCTGGCACTTCTGAGAACGCTAAGTTGCAGTTCTAAAACCCCTGATCTGATAATTTCAGCCACAAACCACATGAAAACCTGTACATATAACCAGAGCCTTTTGCTTTTTATTTTCTATATGGTTAGTGGATTTTTAGGCGCATAGGCCTTGGATAATGTATTTCTACCCAGTCTTCTGACAAACTGCACGGGGACAGGTTCAGGAATAAACTGATGCGTCTCTCACTTAAATCCCAAAAAGGCAGTGAGTTGGAAATGGTTTTAAGTTCGGTCCGGGGTACTGCAGTCCTTCCCAACGGCAACCACACACATCAACAGCCTTTGCTAAATGACACATCTGCTCCCTTACAGAGAAGGGTCACAAACCAGTCTGCCCTTTCTCCATTTATCTGTGCTTCAAGACCATTTGCAACACACAGAAATGACAGAGCATGGGGAAATCTATGCTACTGCTGCCTGTGTGCAACCAATTCCATAAATATTAAGCTGAACTTGAGGCCTTTAGCTTTCAGACTGAAATCTTTCCTGGCAACTAAGAAAACTTTTGCAAAGGAAATAGTTCCCCTTACAGCTTGCAACTGATCTACCAGAAACTTCAGAGACTCAAGCAAAAGCAGCGGCCTTGCACAACTGCCACACTGACCTTTATATGTTTAAATAGAGGTACCGGTATCATGAATTTGGAGCAACTGTTCTAATCAACTTTCTGTCATTAAATGGTTCACTGCAGAACAGACCAACTGCTGTTTGTCACAAAGGGACTGCTCCTTAATGAAAGGATGTAGGTAAAAATGTTTTAGAACTATAAGACATGAGATTGATTTTTATTTTTTTTAAGAAAAGACACAATCATTCATGCTGTGTGATTAAGGTAACCAGTAATTTTCAGCATGGTTTTCCCTTCATTTTTAGGCTATTCCCCAAAACAACTGTTTATGTTTGTCAACAGCCCACAGTTTGGAGGAATAACAGGTCTCTGGACTATCTGGAGCCATTAATCCAGCCTCCTATTTACTAATCACCCAAGGGCAATATTTTTTACTGCGATTCTTAGTAGGTCTTTTCTCAGCTGTATTATGAACCCTGTGGTACCTGGTACTGCCGCAGACATGCTGTGAGATCGCATGCTCTATGAAGTCCACTGACATCCTAAGAAAAGACATACTATAGCAACCGCAAATATTGACAGCAGTTTATGTATCTAAAAGGATGCACAAAGTGAAGCAGCACGAAGGGGTTTCTAGCAATCAAAGGATGAATCTGATCCTATTGAAATGCTAAAGAGAGCTTTGCAAGTGACTTTAGCACAGCTGATTAACCTCAGATAATCACAAATTTCCATTAAAGGAAGTGCAAAGATTCCTCGAAGACTTAACTCCACATTCATGAGAAGTGTGGAGCAGTGTAACAATTCCCTCTGGCTTCTGGGCTCAGAAATCCCACCAGATTGGAACCACTCTTCCATAATGGCCTTGTTTTCAGAGTCACCTCAGAGCAAGGACTGGTCCTGGGCAGCATAGCTTCTGAAATCACAGGTGATCCACAGATGCCCCTGTCACTAAAAGACACAGGGCCTCATATGGTAGATTAAAATTATTAGCTTTGGGTCTTCAGTAGTCTTGAGGGCACTCTGTTTACAGGAAGATATGTGACTACACAGGGCTGAAAACAAGAGTGCAGTGCTGGACTTACAAGTGTTTAGAACACCAACGGTGATTAGAGTCCACTTTTAGTGGGTAGAGTACAAGCACTACAAGAGGAGAAAAGAAGCTTCTGCTCTGCTCTAAGGTGGCACTGACCACAGAAAAAGGATGCACACAAATAGAAAGGAGCCAGGATGAGAATGGACAATTGCAGAAACACGAGGCTGCATGTGTTAGCTATGTGTATGTAGAAATTTCTCACTTCAAGCAAATTATCAGCTCACCAACACACCATCTGCCTCACCTGTAGCATTTCCTTTGCTCCATTATCCTTCCTAAGCTCTTAAGCAATACTTGTTTTCAGAGGGAACTGGGCTGAGAAATGTACCTGTCAAAGCTGATCAGATGGAATGAGAAATGAGCATTCAAGTACCACGCAGGCACAAAGGGGAAAATCCAGTAATAAAACAGGTAACATTTCCTGTTTCATCATGCTTCACCTGTATGCCCAGAAGGAAAACATGACAGTACAGACTTCCATGAATGCACTACCTATAAGCTATCCTTAAAACAGACGATATTCACACACAAAAAAAAGGGAAAGTATTCTTGTTGTTGGACTGCAAAAACAGAAGAAATCAGACCCTGGAGACAAGGCTTCTCTTAGTGACGATCCATGTTAGAACCAATATAGCCTCAAAGGAAAAACTAGACAAACAGGTGAAGTTTTCCATTTTCTTTTCAAAGAAAGGAATCAAATATTGGTTATTCTTTTCAACTATTAGTTGTCAGCAGTCTGGAAAAGATAGGCTGGAAAGATAGATTACGCCTTTGCACAGAGAAATGGGACAAGGTGAATCCATTTGGTTATATGGCAGGGGGTTGGAACTAGATAATCTTAAGGTCCTTTCCAACCCAAACCATTTCATAATTCTATGAGCCTATAATGATTTCCTTACTGTTTCTTGATTCTTTGTTATGATCTTAGAAGCACATCTTCAATCTTCATTACTGTCAGAACTTCAATGGCACAGCACTTCAATAAAACTCTGATGTGAGAAGACTTAGAGACATTTTAACATTATTATACTTGCATATTTTACTACTTGGGAGATGTTCAAGGATGTTTTTTTAACTTTAAACCTTTGCTATCTGCTTTCTTACTTTTGCTAAGTTAATTGTAGAGGAATCTTTGTGGTGTGCCATATAGGAAACGCAGGGGAAGAAAAAGTCTTCCCTCAGGACAGTATAAATGTGGTAGGAAAAATACTAACATTAATTAAAATGTCAGAAACCAGGCAATTTCAAAAAGCCTCTTCAGCTCAGGATTTTCTATCACTTGATTAAAAAGGAAATGCTCCAAGCTTTAGTCTATTATTAATGTTTCTTTCCCAATTCTTGAGGGTAGAAAAGACACAAAGCCGAACAATGTAGTAAAGAAAAAAGTCTAGGCTAGACAAATCCCTTACGGCAAAGGCATAAAGTTTCAAGTGGAAGGTACTAAACCCACAAAATGACGGAGCTAAATTCTGCCCTCAAACTGCACCAGCATTTTAATGAGAAATGGATGGATTCACATGAATCAAGTTCAACAACTACAAGTCCTTAAAAGCAAATATCGACCCACATATTTTCCTCATTTTACAAGCCCTTTCCTGTGGCTGTCTCCAAGGCACAAGCAGTGGGGGTGGAGCATCCTACCAGGCTACTACCTGTCAGCCTCACAGTAACTGAGGGTGCATGCTGAAGCCTGTCCCAGCTGCAAAGTAGAACAGGTTAATATACATCATGTGCACTATATTAATTTGCTTTATTCTGAAAGCAAGAAAGGCAAGAACCTGCACACACAGTTACCTTAGCTGACAGGTTGTAACTTCACCAGATGTGCAAACCCTGCTGCTTGTCATCAGGCAATCATTTTACTACCCTGTAACAAGATGAAAGATGAAATAGAGCTTCAATGCTTATAGAGGATCAGCTGTCCAAAACTATGGGGAAAGAGCATCCCTGAGATCCAGTCACTTTTGGTTGTGTACAGCAGGACAGCACAGTCCCTGTACAGCAGGAATCAGAAAGCAGTCTCAGAAATAACCTCAGGTATCCACAGATATCCAGGAAAAGGGCAGCCAAAGATAACAAACTTTAAACCCCTTATCGAATGCACTGAGCTGCAGTATTACAGCACTGTATTCCCTATATGAGGGAAGCTGAACCAGAGAGATTTTGATTCCCACAGTTAGGTGAAAAGATATTTCTCCAAGGAAATTACACTGTAGTAGCACTAAATTTTCATTTTCTCAGTGAGTTTAGGCACCAAATATCCTTTTGAATGATTCTTTGTTTTGTTTTCAAAGCTCAGGTGATCAGAAAAAAGTGAAATGCCAAACTGGACTCTAAGTTGGAAGCAAATGCTGTTTATGCCAGCACTGCATGTTTCCATAAAATAGTTTCATTCCTCAAACTAGATTTTTCCACACAGACTACTACAAGTGAACTTACAAGCAGTTATATGCACCCTTGAGTACTGCATATTATGACAGATTTGACTAGGACACATGGGTAAGCCTGCACACATGCAGGAAGCCTTTGAAGTGTATAACTACACGACCAAAAGAAGGATCAAACCCAGCGCTGGCCAAACCTTCTCAAATGTACAAACTAAACCAAAGCAGTGCTAAAAGCCTCAATAAATGGATCTGTGATCTCCTCCGACTCACAACAGCAGCTCAGAACTGATGTGAAAACAATACTCCCCCTTCTGCCTAAGGTGAGCAAGGAGGAAGAGACTGCCTGCTTTCATAGCTTTCTCAACTCAGCCAGTTCACAGAAACCATTTTAAAGCATTGAGATTGAAACAACCTTCAATAATAAAACTAAGGTGCCCACTTCTTGCAAGACAGTTCGCTGATTCTCTTCACTTTTCTTCCTCTTGGTCCAAGTCTTCTCGTTCTCATACTCTTCTGTCCCTGCTGAGCATCACATTGACCTCTCCTCCCTGCATCCCATCACACTCACCAGAGCTGGGCCAGCCTCTCGCAGCTGAAGCAGACTGACATCAGCTATTCTACTTTTACCAGCAAAAAAGCTGCATCTTTTTTTCAACTGTCAAATCATTTTACTGCAATAAATTGCTCAGGATTTCAGAAAACAAGTCTCTGGGGTTTGTTTTGTTTTGTTCCTGTGAGCATAGTTTGATCAGGCCATACTTTACTTCTTGAAACACACATCAAAATGTGAACAGGGTGCCACTGATTAAGTCTGTGCTGGATGGTTGGCTCCTTCTGAAAAAGAATCTAATGCATTCGACTTCTTCAACACTGCAGGATAAGCTCTTAGTTTCCTTGCCAGGCATCAAGTTATTTCTGTTGGACAAAAGACCCTTTCCCCTTTTCACTCTGTTATGGCTGAACCCCTTTTGGGTCTTAAGAACGCCTAATACACCTCCCACCCCCCACTTTGTAAACTCTCTGAGGCAGGTTAAGACAAGTTACTCACCCTTCTGCCCAGCTCCTTCCTGACATATAAATGCTCCCATACAATTGTATCACAGTAGTTTGTGCAATGTTATTTCTTAGCCTACTCTCAGGGCTGTTTAAGATGGGCTTGTGGAATGTAGGGTGAGAAAAATATAAGCAGTGAATTAATACCCTACTATTCCTCCCCCTCCCTCCATTAGTGATGATGTGTAAACTAAAAAAGGGAGGAAGAGGGGAAAATTAATCATTTATAGCATAAGAACACTATAAACTGAGTCTACAAGAAGGATGCATGGTTGTAACTAAAGATTACCTACACTCTCACAGGTACCCAGGGTTTTTATCCTGTTGCCACAGAGTCAAAAGAAACCCCTTAGGCTAAAAGATACAGACAAAAATCCCCATGGGGTCTGTGTGTGTAGAAATGCGCAAGAACTATCACCACAGAGTTTCCAAGCCAAAAGTACTGGTAATTTTCTTTAAGAAAAGGATACCTTCCCTTCCCAACAGGCCGTCAACCATAATATCCAGTTCCACAGCTCTGTTTGGCACAGGTAGGAACTGACAAGCACGACCAATAGTCCTTTTGTGTCTGGCTCACAACAAAACCTGCACTAGCTGTGCACTAAAAATAAGGGTGTGAACTACCTTTGGACACTAAGAATTTAGGAAACACAACCTCCAGACCCTCAGATTCCCTTGAAATTCCCAAGAGGTCAAAATACTTCTAAAGTTAAAGGCTTTGCAGCTAACACACCAAAGCCAATTTTGGAGCTCAAGAACATGATGAAATAGGTGTGAAAAATGGAACAGAAAACCTAAACACAGCAAGACTGCATTCCTAACTTGCCCCAAGTATATTCTTTTGAAGAGAATATGTACTTGCGCTGCTTTTTTCCTCCAGAAAGCTGTTTAAAATAGCTGTCAGTGTTTTACAGAGAGTGATTCATTCCATTGGAGTTATTTCTGTTCAACAGCACTACTAAATGTAACTGACAATGGGGAAACCTCTGCTAATGGATGTTTCACATATTTAACAATAAGAAAAAGGCCTATGTTTATGCATTGCTAAATGTGTGGCTTTTCTTTTTTTAACTCCATTTTCATTATGCAACTGATAATGCCTATAAACCACTGAGCAAAGCCTTTCAACGTGAAGTGTTGCACACTCATTTTAAATGGCTCGGTGTTCCTGGAAGCTCAACACTTGTTTTGGGGTGCTATTTGCTAGATTTCAACAGGATTATGTCTCTCTCAGGAGAGATTATCAGGGAAGGAGAGGACACGGAAGGCTCCCATCACTTTAAGATTCAATTCCAGGGCCCTACATCACAGATCTGGTATATCAGAACAACCTATTTGCCATGTTCAGTTTATGAGGGTAGAGTAAGGCCTCTTTGCACTACAGAATTAAATGTAAGCCCGACTTTTACAAGCTATATACCAAATAGTCTGGGTCTACTGCAGACACCCCACTGCTCCTTCCACATGTGAAACACAGACAAGACTCACACTGCAGAGGGTTGGAACTACATGACACTTGAAAGGTCCCTTCCAACCCAAACTGTTCTGTGATTCTATGATTGCATTTTGCTCCTTTGGCACCAAACTCCCATCACTTTTCACTGCTGGCATCATGAGAACATACATTTCACAGCGGGAACGGCTCTAACATGCCATTACCTCACTGTGACAGGCTTCTGCCACCATTTCCCCTCACGGCCCCTATGGCCCCGCGGGGCCGCCCCTGACTCACCTACGCGGCGGGCGGAAGCCTCCTCACCCCGCTCCGCCATGGCCACAGCTGGGAGCTGTCACCACGGCCACCTTTCAGGGCCCCGCACCTGCGACCTTAACGGGCCGCCGGCAGCCGGCACCGACCCCTCGGGCCCTGCCACCCGGTCCCCGTGGTGGGCACCGTAACCCGGCTGTGCCCGCCCTCAGCGGCCGCCGCGGCCCGGCCTCCCTTCAGGGTCCGCGGCCCGCCAGGCTGAGGTGGCGGGACTGCGAGGAGCTACCCTGCAGCTGCTGATGGGTGCTGGCAGCTGCCTGAGGCCTGCCCAACAGCTACTAATGACTACCAGTGTCAGCCCAGTATATACATCACAACTACTAGTAACTGCCTCGTACTGTTCAATAGCTACTAGTAGCTAACAGACCAGTATACCCCTCACACCTACTAGTAATTGCCTCATAACTGTTCAATTGCTAGTAACTGCCAGTATCAGTCTAGTATAGGTCTCACTCCTAGTAACTGCCCAATAGTCGCTAGTAACCACCAGTAACAGCCTAATATCTGCCTCACATCTACTAGTAACTGCCTCAGAACTCCCCAATAGCTACTAGTAACTACCAGTATCAGCCTAGTATATGCCTCACAGATACTAGCAACTGTCTTATAATTGCCTGTGATAAACATAAATGTATTGGCTTTTGCAAATCATAGGTGTTGTAGTGTGGATATAACTGCAGGAGTTCGCAATAACAGAAGTGCAGCTTGCTGAGGACACAAGATGAGACGACAAGTTGAAAATGGTCAGAACTCTTGGGCAAAACGGAGTCACATAGCAAAAGACTTTGTAAAAGTAAAAGCAAAAAAGGGGGGGGGGGGCTTGATATATAAAAGCTAGTGCCTGAAAAACGTAGGGTTACAGTGCTTTTAGCTTAACTTAGATCGAAGATAAAGAACAGTGTTTGTGTGGTAAGTCTGTGGTGAGACAACAGGATTTAGTGGCCCCACTAAACATGAATGAGCTATTTCACGCCATCCCTTCACTTACCAGTTGGTTTGGAGACAGTGCCTCCCGAGCATCTTCTAACTGGGGATACTCACTGCCTGCCCATCCTACAATAGATTTTGCAGGAAGGTCACACTGCTCTAAATCTCTGCCAGCTATCAGAAAGAATTACAGATCTGGCTGGTTCCAGACGGTTTTGTCATTACTGAGGCCTCCAACTGTGCCAAAGGAGGAAAGTGCACTGTGAGGAAGACTGCTTACTTCATCTTGAAGACCCCTGCCCGCATGAGAAAGGCTGCTGACTTCATCCTGAAGGCAATCACCGGAGAGCAGCGTGCAGACACCAAGAGGAGGAGACTTATGATAATAAGTTTCTGAAGCTTGTTATAATATTGCCTGCCTGTATGCAGGAATCATGAATATGCATATGACAAATGCAGTAGTGAAAGTATATAAACCTGTAACAAACGACAATCAGCGAGCCTCTGGCTATGGTCACGCGCCCAGCGCTGTTGCTTTTGCTTTATTGACTTTGTCCCTCAATAAAACCCTGTTATCTCGATTTGAGGAGTGAGCTCGTATTTCACATTGCCCAATAACTACCAGTAATTACCAGTATCAGTCTACTATCTGCCTCACAGCTGCTAGTAACTGCCTCATACTGCCCAATAGCTACTAGTGACTACCAGCATCAGCCTAGTATCTGCATTACAACTACTAGTAATTGCCTCAGAACCGCCCAAGAGCTACTAGTAGCAGCCTAGTATTTGCCTCACAGCTACTAGTAACTGCCTCATAACTCCTCAATAGCTGCTAGCAATTACCAGTATCAGCCTAGTATCTGCCTCACAACTACTAACTGCCTTGTAAATACCTCAGAACTACTAGTACCTCATAGCTGCCCAGTTACTAGTAGTAAAAGCATAGTAGTAACTGCCTAATAACTGCTCTGTAGCTACTAGTAAGAGTCTAGTAACACTGCAGTAAATTCCTGGTAACTACTAGGAGTCTAGTAGCTCGACTGGTAGCTTAGTGCCTGCCTAGTAACTACTAGTAACTGCCTAGTATCTGCCTGGTAACTGAATTCCTCTCTGCCTCCATTACACTCAATTTTCACAAATTTTCCCCACTGTCACCCCAAAAAGGGGGTTCATCCGTCTCACATTTAATGTCTGAAGTTGAATCATTGTGACAGGATGAATCCAAGGAGCACTTATCTAGGACAGGGTTTTTCCCTTCTTTTTTCTCTCTAATTCATGACACATCTGAGTACTTCTCCAAAGTGATTAAGTTTGATGGAAAAAGCACAAAAGGGTGCTGTTTGTTATCCTCTCAGGATGGGGCCACTCGACCCTCCAGTCCAGTATCCAGATAGATCCAACGTGCAGAATACCCTGCTGTTGAAGGGTCACCCATGCTTGGCACTCCGAAACTGGCATATATCTCTCCAGCTGGCTTTGAAATTCAGTGTTTCCAGGGGTTGAAAGCAAGTTTATTGCTCTGAATAGGTCTTTAAAAATCAGGAATCCCTGTTATCCAGCCCCAACTTTCTCCAGCTTTCCTGGTGTTGGGGTTTGGATTTATCTTCAGATTGACAGTTTTGCCACTGTATTTATGCACACATCTGGGTCTGAAACTGTGGCCTGGTGGTACCAGGAGTGTGATGCAAGCCAGATAGCTGATCTCTTCTGGTATGACTCTGCTGAGCACCCATCACTATGGTATTCACAAGGCTGGAAGGGGAGAAATGACACTTTTGTTGCACTGTCTCAGCCAAAATATGGGATTTTGTGATGTGAAGAGTGCATCATACTGCACACCATGGATGTCTGCCCATGCAGAGACCTGGTCTCCTGTAACTCTGTCCTAGAAAGACTCAACTCAGATCTGTTGGTTTTACTTGGTTAGTTTGAAAAGATGTAGTCTTTGTTATTCTCTCTTCTCTTCTCTTCTCTTCTCTTCTCTTCTCTTCTCTTCTCTTCTCTTCTCTTCTCTTCTCTTCTCTTCTC
>WYDI02028713.1:14597-36742 GCA_009867235.2 Psittacus erithacus
GCCCTGCCCTGCCCTGCCCTGCCCTGCCCTGCCCTGCCCTGCCCCTGCCTCTTCTCTTCTTTCTCTTTGATATGTGAATCAGAAACAGTGTTTAGTGTGGTTAATGACTGGGTGCAATACACCTATACTCCAGATTGTATTTTTTTGAGGGAGAAAAGAAAACAGCATCTAATTTTGAGGTGATAAAGTACTACTGGCAAATATACATATCTACAAGATGCTTACACCCAGGGGAATTAAACAGGGCTGACAGATGAGACCAGAGCATCCTGACATCACGTATCACACAAGCAGATCCTTGCCATTAAAACTGCAATTGCATGTAGGTGCTAATTGCCTGTAGTAACTTTTCTACACTGCACAGTGTAAGCACTGGGAAGTTCATGCTGATGAACTCTGCAAGAGCTCTGTGACAGCTCTTGCCCTCATCAGGACAAGTGAGGAGTCTGGTTGTTGGGAGAGGATTGCTCTTAACTGCATGAAGACCCAGATCACTCTGGATTTATGGAGTTGTGGGTTGATACTATTTGTGCTTGGCACTCACAGGCAAACTATAACACAGGGTATTTACTCTGAAGTGCAGTACTGTGCTTCATTTGCAGGCAAGGAAAACTGCCAGAAGCTTTTAGCACAAGATACTGAGCAGTTCTGTGTCTTGAAGAGTGCAGCAATACTTCCCTTGCAAGCGATACTGCCTTGGCAAGGTAAAGCATTTCTTTCACAGCCATGGGATGCCCTTGGCTGTGACAGAAGTTGCCTTTTCTTTCTCTGTGCCTCACTTTTGCTGTTAATCAGGCAGGATTTCTGTGGGGCAGAGAGGTTTGGGAAGAGATTTGTAAGCGTTGATATCTGTGCTGTGCTTAGAGATCCAGGAGGAAACAACTTCAGATTTCCTGGGGGTGGGAGGGTGAGATTAACAGGAACCAGCCCTGCAAAGTGCTATTAAATGATAAGGGAATGCTGAATGACAGTCTGGGCTGGGTTTGAGATTTATTCTTGTACATGGAGGTGGGGAGAGCTCTCAAATGCAAAGGTTTAGTGCATCCAAAACTGTGTGAGTACCTAAAATGTCCTGCTCGCTTCTGCAGCCCATGCTGAACTGCTGCTGTCCTTCCAGTTCCTTCTATGCTGCTCCTCCTTCCAGTTCCTTCTATGCTGCTCCATTCACCATTTGGGAAATGACTCCCCTTTTCCAGGTTCCATTGGCGACAGATGATGCTGAGGATTTCAAGGCATGTGTTTCACTCTTATCCCTGCCTCTAAACACGCTTTGCATCTCCTGGAGGGTAAAAATAAAGCAGCATTGTTTAATTTCTGGAAAAAGCCAGATGACAGTGGAAAGGGGTCGGAAATATGCATACCAGCCCTCTCCGTCCCACTGTCTCAGCTGTTGCTTCCTGAGAGACAGAAGCATGTGGCTGCTAAAAATACCCTGCGAAGAGAATGCATTCTCTCTCCAATAGGAGAGTATAAATTAATCTGAGTCGTAACATATACAATTGCTTGTGGCTGGGAGAAACAATTCCAAACATCATTTTCCAGAGAGGGGTTTCCTAATGAAGCGCAAGTCCCAGCCCTGTGCATTCCCTGCGTAGTTTGGTGATACTGCGTGGAGGAGCTTCGCCTCCTGCCCCTCCTGCTCCCACCCCCTTGCCCTCCTATGGGAAATGGTGTGGCCAGGAGTGGGGGGAGCTCAGTCCCTTTATAAGTGTGGTGTAGCAGCACGGTGGCAGGAGTAACAGGAGATTTGGCTCACTCCGAGGTACCCACTTCCAAGCCTTGGGGTCCCTGGGATGACCAAAGGGGAAATGGAGTCTGTTGAAGTGTTCACGTCTGAAGGCAAAGGTAGGGGTTTGAAAGCCCAGAAGGAATTCCTGCCCGGGGATGTCATCTTTGCGGAACCAGCCTATGCAGCCGTGGTGTTTGATAGGTAAGAGAAAAAGCATTTTGAAACAAAGACCAAAAAGAATCTTGATGCAGAATTTCATCTGGCCGAGCATGTAAAAGTTTGGAAGGGTCTGGACAACGTCAGAGGAGGGTGTGAAGGGAATCAGAAGCACTTCTGTAAACACACATTCACAGCTCACGGTGAGTGTGCTTCCCAGGGCTCAAATCAGCTTCTTTTGCTTTCAGTATGGTGCAATCCTTTTACAGGATGTGATGTTCAAGGTGCTCAATGCCCTCAGCTTTTACCAAATGTGTTGAAAGTCTTGTGTATTTAGTGGCACATCAAACCAGACCCATGTTCTGCTCTGGTGAGCTGCCAGGAGTTAGTGAAATTCAGGTACAGCAATCCCAAACTGACTTTGCTGAAGCCTCCAATGCATAATGCGTGACAAAATCCAGTTACACTGTGCTCTGCTCACTTGTAGCACCTCCCAGCTGTACACGCAGCTTCGTTGCCTATTGCCTTCAAACTAGAAGCTGGAGGGGATCTGAGAGTGATACCGTGTGTGTTAAAGTGATGTTATATTTATAGCTAGCTGGGTTAACTGCAGACGGGTTTCTGCTTTCACTCTTGCACGAGACTGGGTTTAAGTTTTGTGTTCATACTGGTGTAGCCTGAAACTGAATTCTGGTTGCAAACGCATTATTTCTTACTGCTTGTTTCAAGGATGAACAACATCTGGTCAAATTGTACTGCTGGTGTGGCTGGTAGGTGCTTGCTTCTGCCCTTCAAAGCAGTGGAAGAGTCACTTAAATACCTTGAAGGCTAAAAGACGCAGAGAACTGATTTCTGTCTTGATCTGCCATGGAATAAATCTAGAATAAAGCCTCAGACACGAGTGGAATTTGTTCAGCCTTATAATGCACTAACAGAGCAATCTGCCCAAAGTTTTAAACTGAGGAGCTGGATGTTTCAGTCTGGGGTTAGGCAATTTATGAGCATTATTCAAAAGTGTCATGGTGTGTCCTGAGACTGAATTTTTGCCCCAAACTGTCAGTTACTAGTGAATATTCCGCGCACTAAATAGACAGTGAGTGATTCTGCCTGGCTGAGCTTTTCCTGATGGAATCCACCTCTAACAACATCTAGAGTGCAAGCAGAGCTCATGCTGCTGTTTTAATCCTGGTCATCTTGTAGCAGAAGCTGATTCTGTGCTACTGTGTTAGCTGACAATAGCAGAGAATTGGGGATTAAATGGGCAGAGCAGGAAATAAGTTTCTTTGTGTCTTTCATTGACTTTTTCACTGTCATGGGTGAATGTATTTATGAATCTTTGTAATAGCAGCAATGACGCTTTTTAGTTTTGATTTTAATTCATCATTGCAAAAGCTCACATTAAAAATGTAATTTCTTTTTAATTTAAAATGTTAAGTTCTTGAGCTCTTAGCCCTGAGTTTAATTACAGGAGTCAGTGAAAAAACCATTTCTCCTTGATGTGTCCTTTTAGGCCTTGTGTCACTAGCTAGAATCTTACTGTGATACTGTTTGCTTTGGAAGTGCATAAGGGCAATTATTTCTCCCACATGCCTTATAAAAGTACTCATTATCTTTTAAACCACTGAAAACATTCTGGCTTTTGATTGCTGATTGGGAGTTGTTTTTTCTTCTATATGAAATGTTGTGAGCATCACACATAAAGTAGAGGTGCCCATAGTGAAGAGCTACAATTTCAGAGGTCTTACACTGCAGACTGTGTTTCAGGCTTAGGTTTCCAGCAGAAAACCTGGGATGGAGAGAGACGGCCTTTCCTCCCTCCCCTGGCTGGGTTCATTTAACTCCCAGAGGGCAGGTCCAGACACTGGGCAGTGAGGAGGCAAAGTAAACACATCCCTTTTCTGTGACTTGAGGAGATGGAGATGGCTTCAGTCATTCTCATCTCACTGCTTCTTCTTGTGCTGCTGTGCAAAGATAATGGACTCTTACGCTCCTGTGACATATTTCATACCAAAGCACTTCATATATATCAGTGGACAAATGAATTCCCTAGATGTCTGAAGCAGGCATTGCCAACTAAATGCTTGTTGGTTAGTGCTTTGCAGGGGATATAATGGAAACACACCTTTTTCTTGTGAGAACTGCCCTGATGCTTTTCCTATACACACAGGGCTTTGGTTTTGAAGGTATCTTCTACTGTCGTCCCAGGGTATTCAGCTGCATAAAACCCCATTGAAACGATTGCTGTCAGAGTAGCCTGGATCCTTGCAGGACCTGCAAGAATGAATCCCTGCTAGGCCACGGTGCCTGGTTTTGTCCTGAAAGAAATGCTGTTTCCTCTGCATGGATGAAGAGTCCGTTGAAGAGGCATGTGTTTCTCCTTGCCCACAAACATACATATATAGGTCCTAAAATTAGTGTCAAGTCTACCCTATTAAGAAGGTTCTTACCCTGCACTGGGAAACTCAAAATCGAGAGTGTCTCATCCTAATTGAACTCAGCATCTTCGTTATGGAAAGGGGTTCATATATGAGCAATTTGTGGGTTTACTTTTTTGGCCCAGGTCCCACCAAATATGTGACCATATTTTCCACAGAGCTCAGCTTTCTTTCATATATAAAGGCTACCACAGAATCATTAGAGTGCAGAGCTGGTCTGTATTTTGCAGCCCTATAAAGAGCTCAGTCCTTTAGGAAGTGTGGTTCCAGTGTGGATGCTGAGCCCCTCAAATCCTGCCCCTGATATTGCTGTTGAAATCGAGTTCTCTATGTGACGTATATGGATGTCAGCCATACTGCAGTGACCACATTGTGCTTCCTGCATCACTGCATGTGATGTGGCAACACAGCAGGTGAAGTGAAGGTCTCTATTTCGGGTTAGTAGAAGCAGCTCTACTCCTACTAACTACTTCTTGGTTTGGTCCTACTGCAGGGTGGAAAGCAGCTTGCGTTTGTGCTAAAGAACAAGGCTGTCAAGAGATGGGAGTGTTACTGTTCAGAAACGGGGAGCTCCATAAAAGCTGATCATTGTTTGAGCTGGTGAAGAACACCGTTTTGAAATGAAATATTTGAATTATCTGCTATAGGTGTTTAAGTTCAGGTGTGTGAGTGAGAACCCCCTTCATATGGCTGTTGTGTAGCAGAAACCTACCTTTCATGCTCTGAGAAACTATCAGAAGAACAAACCTCTTTGCCCTGACTGTACAGGGATCTAGGGAACCTGAACAATGAATCTTGGTGCCAGCGTTACTCACAGCAGAAAGTGTGGATACACTATGATTTGGGCTGACATGATGCAAAGACCCTTCTCTATATAATGATGTGAGGAGCTGCTGCAGTAATTTGGACCTGAGGCTGTCACCTCAGTGCACTGTATGAAAGTCTGCATTTCAGTAGGGTGCTGGATTTGAGGAGCTGTTGAGAGGGGTGGTTTTTTTGCTCAGAAAAGCAAAAATGTTTTTTTTTGACAAAACTGCATAAAATGCCATCATACACTGGGCAATCCATCAATTTAACTGCACCAACCTGCAGGGTGATGTCCAGCAATATGCTTTGAGACTCAGCCTGCAAATGAAGACACCCAAAACTAAGATCTGTTGTGTTTGCATAGAGCTAAAGGCAAGATTCAGTTGCTGTAGCAGTTTAACGTCATTTGAGATGCTCTGTGGTTTCTGAGACGTCCTCTTAGGGCTGACAGGTACAAACCGGGATTTATGAGAATCAGACCTCCTCTCAGGCCAGATGTCCCTGCAAAGCCTAAAATAACGCTAAGCTCCTATGTCCTGGCAAGTGAATCCAGCCCTAAGAGCCTGTTAGAATCGATGGAGCTCTATAATGTGCACTGGCAGACACCTACCTTTGAGCTGAGTGACTTTCCAGACCCCACTGAGTGTTATGATGGCATCTCTGCTTAGACACTGAGGGTACAGTTGAGCACATTAAGGTGTCTAAATCTGCAAGCGAAGGCTTGTGCTCTTTAACACAGTGATGGTCATCTGAGCAGCAGTCTCTTACCCAGTGCCAGAGACCTTTAGTCCAGAAGTACGTAAAACTCAAAGTGAAGCTAAAGAAAGTTCCTACAGCCATCTGCCAGCTCATAGTTTCTTAGATTTTAAGGCCAGGGTATGACTCACAAACTAACCCTGCTCATTGCAGGGGGGTTGGACTAGATGACCTTTAAAGGTCCCTTCCAACCCAAACTATTCTATGATTCTCCAACCTTTTGCTTTAACACTATGGTTACCCAATCCTGACTCCTACATCAATCCTGTTCTGCCTGAACTAAAGTAGGTTGTTTAAAGAGACTGTGAATACTGATTAAAAGAGGGTGTAAAATTCAGTGTGATATTTTGCTGTTTGGATAAAGTGCAGACGCACACTCTGATCTGGGTTTGAATCAGCCTTGCTGTTATCAAGCTGAAATAGCAATGAGAAAACAGCAGTGTCAGGCCTGCTTTGCCCTAAAATAGATGCAGAAGGTTGTAAATATATCTTCTCAAGGGATTCTTTGCCTTTGGTGGGGTCATTTTTCCATTTGCAAAGCCCTTCTGCATTCCCCATTGGTGTTATCTCTCACTGAAGCTTGCTCTAGTGCTCTGCTTACATGTGGGGGTTTAATCCTTCCTTCCCTCCTCACTTTCTCTTTGAAGGTTTCCTTTCTTCACCTTTTGGATGATGGCATTTCTATTGCTTGGGTTCAAGGTACAGTATGTGACCTTCTCCTCTGGCGTGTCAGTTGGCTCTCAAGCTGTGAGAGTTTACATTTCCTACGGGCGTGGGGATGCCTGATGTATCTCCAAGAGCCTTCATCAAGAGCAGGTTTGCTCTTTAACCAGTGGGGTTTGAGAGACAGTAGTCAAGGCAAACAGCGTCACATGGTAGAAAGCCAAGATCACCTGAAGATCTGCTTGATGAGTGATCTGCACATTGCTAACAACACGAGATCATGCAATATTTGTGCTCCTTTTTGATGCATGAAGCAGATCCAAAACATCTCCCAAGGGAAATTTGGGGATCTCCATGGAGCTGGGATGACCTGGGAGTACAGAAATGCAGAATTTTCCATTACAGGATGACTCTGAGAAGATTATGGAAACATTCTTTGAGTTGATACCAGTAAAAACTGAGAACTGATGTGTTCATAGAGTCATAGAATGATTTGGGTTGTAAAGGACCTTAAGATCATCTAGTTCCAACCTGCTGTCATGGGCAGGGACACCTCACACTAGACCATGTCACCCATGGCTCATATTCACATTGTTTATGTATTTATGGTGTTTGGTCTTTTAAATTCTCATCTCATTTGTTCATAAAAGCTTAAATAAGACCTGGGAGGAAACCTGGCTTTTTCAAACAAAAGCACCCCTACACCTCTAAAAGGAGACTGAGAAATCTTGTAATGAAAGACTAAAAATAAGAGAGTCTAAAATAAATCCTCCAGTCCAATCAGACAAACTAGGATGTGTCAACTCCTACATTTAAAGATGAAAGTACTAAGCTCCAGCCTCCTTATGAAGGAGCAAAACTGTTCTTGTGCTAAGAATTCAACAGTATAGGTATCCTCAGCTATTCCTTTCAGTGCTGAAATAGATGGTGACTTTCCTTGGGCTTTTGTGTTTAATGACATGTTACAGTCTCTGCTTTGAAAGCCAAGTGGACTTTGCCTACAACTTATGCTGTTCTTATGTTGTCTTTGTAGGACATTGAGGAGAAAGATGCCAGCCAATAGTAAATATGAAGCGGGTGGACTTAGGTGTAAGTTAGGTCACCTGTATGTATCATCTATGATGTACAGAATAGAATAAATTCATATTAAATAGTTTGTGAACTTCTCGCCATGTCCATTAGCTATTCAGTGAAATCCTCCTCTATTCCTTTCCCCTATAAGCCATCTCATGTGGCTTTTCCAGATCAGCGAATGAGATGTGCTGGATGTCAAATGATTGGCAGATCTTTGGGTTGCGCATGTCTCAGAGATGAGGGTAACATATTTCCTGTGGCAGTGCTCAGCCCTCTGTCCTGGCAGGTCCAACAGATCTTAATCCATCTGAATCCAATCCAAGCAGCCACAAGAGCTATTTGTTTCTTCTGCTTTCCCTGAGAGCCATGATTTAGTCGAAAGCCCTCTGTCACGTCTTGTATTTGTTGGCTGGCACATTGAATTGTTGCTTTTGTGACTGTAGCTACATCCAGGATTAGTAGTAGTTGTGCGTCTCATCTATGTAATGTCTGAGGTCATGAGCCCCCGGGAGTTCAGCTCACTTCGTGCTTGGATGAGAGGCTGAGGAAACCTGAGGCTCCCCAGAAAGTCATGTAGTGAGTCAGTCAGTAGTGCCTGCCCTCCAAGTCAGCCCTAAATCCCTGATCAAAGCAGGGCTTTGATGGGCTGGAGACATCCCTGTGCTAATGAAGATGCTGCTTTTGGGCAGGGTGGAAAAAAGTAGTTCTCACTATGTGCGGAAGACAGCAGATGTCACCCTAGAGGCCATGGTGTATGCAGACGCAGCAGAAAGCTGTTGTATTGTCCCTGTGTTAAAGCAAGGGAAGCTGAGCACTGAGTCTATGAGGGTTCAGACCTCCAAAGCTCTTGGGTAGGTGCCACACCACAAGGTACCTACCCAGGTTTCTCTCCAGAAACTCTCAGTGCTGCCTGGCCATGCGGCACCCTGACCATATGGGCATGGGCTGCTCTGTCTACAGGGAGAGGAAGTTTGCACTACCTGGATCAATTTCAGGTTGTGTTAAACACTTTCTAGGCCACGTAGAGAAGGTTTTATAGACCTTCTGAGAGACTTAGGTTTAACCCCTTGTCCTTGGGGCACCTTAACCATTACAGAGGGATGAGAGGGGAGGTTGTGGACCACTGCGAGCCTTCAGTGTCTTTGGTGTTGTCAACCTCTAGGATAGGTGGTATCAGAGCCTGGTGTAAAGTCCAGACCTGGGGCCAAAGGAGAGCCCCACTTTGCCGTCCCCTTTTGGGATGTCCATCTCTGAGCTCCTCTGAGACAGAAGCAGTTTGCCTAAGGGCACTGGGGGGGTTTAGGTGCCTGTAGGGTGAGGCAGTGCTCAAGCATTGATGATTTAGTCAATAGATCTCAAATACCTGACTCCTGATGTTTTACTGTGCCAACAGTTGAGCCCAGACCTCTGGAATCCTGGTAATGCCCATTATCAATACATCCAGTCCTCTTTTAAACCATTCCTAAGCAATGAGGATCCCATGAGGGTTTAGTGAGAGATGCTCTATTTCTTATACCTGCTAGCCAGATTACCTATGAGTAATCGTGGATGCAGTTTCAATATAACATGAGCTGTTCCTTTCCTTTCCTGGAAAGTCTTGTATAACTTTTTCTGTGCATTTCTGCATCTCCTCAGAAATGAAGCCTTTCCAGGCAGTGAGTTCCACCGGGTGGGTTTGCTTTGGAAGCTCTGGACACCCTATGTGATAAGCAGCAAAATGCAAAGCCAACATTCCAGTATCTTTCTGTTCTCAGAGTGAGAGCTGGAGGGAGACAAGCCCCCATTTGAGAACCTGGGTTTGCTGCACTGTGTTCCCCTCCAGGCTGCCATTCCTTTCTACAAGTAAACGTCTTTATCTGCCTTTTTGCTTTCTGACTGCCTTGAAACATGCAGGCAGCAGGAGGGAACCCTATTCCCTGTGTGAGAGTATCCCTGTGCTTCCCGGCACGATGTAACCACACAGGTTTTATCAGCTCTCTGGCTCTCCTTTTCCTTACAAGGAGTGTGATTTCTCTTGCACCCTTCTCCCCCCCTTGACTTGACAGCTGACGGAGCACAGCCTCACATTTCTCACCAGCTCCCATCTCTTCCATTTGACATAATGAAGCTGGATGCATCCTGCTCACCAGTGACATGCTCCTCCCTGCCCCATCCCATGTGCTTGCCTTGTGTTGTGCTCCCTCAAGCATTGCTCACTGTCATTTTCCAAACCTCATGTTTGCACATGGTTTTGTCTACTGGAGGTTGTCCTGCTTTAAATCAATGGTCCTCTTCACTCTGCAGGAGCCAAGGTGCAGGGTGGCTTGTGTCAGCAGCTCACACAGTACTGCCAGGGGAATGACAGTGCATTTTCATTGTACTGTGATAGATATAAATATGCATGCATATGTTTATATCTGTATAATGGAGAGGCAGTCTTGGGGCTGTGGGGCTGATTCTCACCTGTGGTGCACCCTCCTCATGTGATCCTTGTGCCTCAGTTTCCCTGTTATGGGCTGTGGGCAATGATAATGTCCACATTATAGGGCAATTCCTTTGGTAATGAAGCCTCTGTGGTCAGCGACATCTTTGCAATGAGAAGAACCTTTCTCCTGGGACCAGTAGGATCTAAGTGATGGGAATTCAAGTTTTCCTGTACTCTTGGGCCTGGCTGAAAGCAGAGATAAAGTGGGCAGTTGCCTGGAGAAGCAGATAGCTTAGGACACCAAATCAAGCAGTGAAAAGCCTTCTCTAGCAGCAAGGGGAAAGACTCAAAGTTGTTTGGGCAGGAGCCCAGAGTGTCTCCCCTCCTTCCCAGTGATTTAAGTCCTAGAAGCAAACAGCAGGACATCTGAAAGGGGCACATGGGGGAGGTTTCCCTTTGGTCTGGGACCCTGGGTACTCTCAGAGGGAGGACATGGGGTTAGACTTTTTCATCAGCATCCTCTGCTGCGTTCCTACCCTGGCTTTGGTTATAGTCTTATAGCCACATGTATACAACTCTGGGATGCTGCTTGGAAACCTGGTTTGGAATCCTGAAAAGAAGAAGCCTTCTCCTTTTGAAAGGTGTTTCCAAGTTTTCCCATGACCTAACTCACAGCTAAATCACAGAGCCAGGAGCAAGAATAGCTGATGAGCAGCACTCACTACTGCTGGCACCAGAGAAAGACACATCAGGCTTCTGGATTTGGAGCAGAAATCTGCATCACCAGACCATCTGCAGGAAGGCTTTAGGTAAATTAAAGAGCACATGGCTAAAGATGCTGCCAGCTTTAGGGAGGACTTCATGCCCCCAGAGCAGAGCAGATCCTCACATCAGGCACTGTGCTCATTACCTTTAGTGTTTAACATCCCCATCGGTGGCATATTCTGCATCACTGATCAGCCCTAAGTCTTAGATGTTCTGTGCTCAGCAACATACCAGCCTTGTGAGGATGAAAGATCCCCTGGATTTAGTTATACAATCTTTTGGTGGTCATAAATGCAAGTGCTGCTCCCTAAACTTGACATTACAGCCAGCCCATGCTGTCTCCTATCCCAGTCAGTGTTCCTGCCAGTCTTCAGAGTTCATCTTTCCTCTGTCTTCATCTCTTTAGTGTTTCTTGTCCATCCCGGAGCAGATGAAAACCCACTTGTCCCTTGGCACTCATCCCTAGGGATCTGCTGAGCTGATGGAAGCCTCAGACCTTCTCTGGTCCATACTGACCATCTGTCTGGAGTCACTGGGACCACGACAGCCCCAGACCCCGCAGCCTGGGGCTCTGTGCTGATGTCTCCTGATGGTGGACAGCAGGAGATGTGCTGCAGTTGAAGGAAGGAGGGGAAGGCACAAAACACTCTATGGTGAGATCTACCTTGAAGGAGGGTGTTCTTTTGGCTTCCTCATGTAATTTCCAACACAAAGCCACAATTACCAAGTGTAATGTCTCCAGAACAGCTATACCTCTGGCCCAATGGCAAAAAGAAGTGACAAGCAAAGCTGCTTTTTAATCCATGGAAACATCTTGGTTTCAAGCAGCATGTAACTAGGGTTTCCTTATGCAATCACTTTGATCTATCAGTCTTCTTCATTGTGAAACACCTCTAGTCTGCTCACTAGCTGGGAACTTCTGATGTATATTTTTATCCCTATAGCATGCCTGTGCCTAAGGAAAGCTCGGGAGAGCAGTTAGGACAGCTCAGAGCCGTGCTCCTGCTTGGTCCTTCTTACCCAGTGTTTTCCCAAGTCTCTTGGGCACAGTGGTGGCCATAGCTCCATTTTGTGACCTGGTCCCTGTGGGGCCCAGGAAAGCCTTAATACTTGTGGGGTGTTCACTTGAGCCAAATCAAGGGGCTTTGCAAGGCAGGTGAAGCTCTCAGGCTGGCTCTTTGCCTTCACATTCTTCCTTGTGCTCGCCTAAGCCACAGACTCATGAGGCATCTGCTTTCTGCTCAGCAAAGGGCTGGTTGGTGCTTCAGCATGGAACAAATGAAAGGAGACCAAGAATCATATTAACAGTGTTGAGGAGGAGCAGACAGGCTGCAGACAAGAGGGCTGAGAGCTGGGGGATGCTTTATTGCTGTCCTCCTTTAAACAATATATTTGTCTCTTTGACATAGCCAGACAGAAGAGCAACAGCAGTAGGCGAGTGCATAAGGATTAACCCTAGAGCAGCCTTCCAGTATCTGAAAGGGGTCTGTAAGGATGCTAGGGAGGGACTTTTCATCAGGGACTGCAGCAATGGGACAAGGGGTGATGGGTTCAAACTGAAACAGGGGAAGTTCAGGTTAGATATAAGGAAGTTCTTTATTGTGAGGGTGGTGAGGCACTGGAATAGGTTGCCCAGAGAAGTGATAAATGCTCCATCCCCAGCAGTGTTTAAGGCCAGGTTAGACAGAGCCATGGGTGACATGGTTTAGTGTGAGGTGTCCCTGCCCATGGCAGGGCATTGGAACTGGATGATCTTAAAGTGCTTTCCCACTCAAACTGTTCTATGATTCTATAACCTGGTGGGATGTTTCTTCATCCTTAGTGGCAGTGCAGGGACATAAAGCTGGCAGGACCTCTGCTGTGTGGAGCTGGCCCTTCACTGAGCTACGAGCTAATGGGTTCTTCTGTTCTTCCAGCCTGACGCATGTCGTCTGTCATACCTGCTTCAAGAGGCAGGAGAGGCTCCATCGCTGCGGCCAGTGCAAGTTTGCCCACTACTGCGACCGGACCTGCCAGAGAGCGGCTTGGCTCAACCACAAAAATGAGTGCTCTGCCATCAAGAAGCATGGCAAGGCACCCACTGAGAACATCAGGTGAAAGCTGGACCCCAGGGGCTGAGTCTGGGGACAGTGGGGCAGGACAGGGTGGCAAGGAAGAGCTGGGTGGCCAGGGTTAGATGAGTAGGAGATGGTTTGGGAAAGGACAGGAGCATCCCTGAGCTGAGGGGATGTGGACCTCGAGGAGCATCTGGGGTGTGAAAGGGTCTGGCTTCTGCTTTTTTTGGTTTTGGTGATGGACCCCAAAAACTACTTAAGTTGAATGTGAGGAGGCAAACCTGCCTGGGGTGGTTTAGGAAGTGTGGAAAAGTGGGGAGTATGTGGGAAAGCAGAAGAGGAGATGGGATCTTCCCCACCTGTTTTTCTATAGGATATATTGATTTAGCTCTGTCATAAGAAAATGAGAGGAACCCCCAAGGAAGAGAGAGCCGTTGTGGAAGGCTGGGAACCTATGTTCTGCAGTTGAGAACATAGATGCTGGGGCAAAACCCTGCATCTTCCTTTCCTTCTAAAGCCTGTGGATGGTTCCCAGCCATCAGCCATCTGATGCTAAGCCTGTCTCGTTCTGCCTGCATACAGTTTCTCACCCATGAAGTGGATTTCAATGGTCCTTTGGACCATCTCCTTGCAGTGGGTGCTGGTGGTGCTAACATGCAGGTCTCTCTTCTGGCCAGACTGGCTGCCCGCATCATGTGGAAGATAGAGAGGGAAGGCAGTGGGCTGTCAGAGGGCTGCCTGGTCTCCATCGATGACCTGCAGAACCACGTGGACAACTTTGGCGAGGAGGAGAAGAAGGAGCTCCATGCTGATGTGCAGAGCTTCCTTGAGTTTTGGCCACCCCAGAGCCAGCAGTTTGGCATGCAGTACATCTCCCACGTATTTGGAGTGGTATGTTGGAGGGGGAGGAGGAAAGCAAATGGGGGGCTGCATTTAATGCAGAGAAAGTCTGAGTTGAGGATGTCTGAGCTCATCCCTCTGTTGCCCTTAAGAGGCCATAGCTATTGGGACAACTGAGACCAGCTTTTGCTGCACTTGGTCTGAATACTGCCCATTTCCCATCTGCATCACTTCTGCACTGACACTGGGAAACTGAGGCATGGCAAGAGCAAGGTCTGAAACACTTGATCTGTCTAAAGAGGCAGGCATGTGGCTTGCTCAACTGTAGGTGCTGCACTGTCATCACAGGTTGCACTGGGCATCCCTGTGCACCTGGCAAATACATATTTATATATATCTGTGCACCTGCATCAAATATGTATATAAATGCATATTTAAATATATTTCAGTAAATATACTTGCAATATATTTTTATATAGCAGATCTGTTTTATATATACATTAATGTCTATTGTATATTGTGTGCATTCGTTTTTTACATGCATATTGTAAATGCATGTTTTATAGATATAATAAAAATAGGTAAAATATACTAAATGTATTTAATAATATCCATTACTAACTTCTTAACTGCAAACTTCTGTTCTCAGTGTAGCCAAAAGGGAAATAACCAGAAGCCAGTTCAGGCTGAGCTGCTCTGCCCCAGCCCTGGTACAAGTCAGTGTACCCTGGGCTGCACTAACCCCTCAGCTAGCACACTGCCAAAAGGACCAGGGTGAGCTGAGACAAGACAAATGCTTTGCTGCAACCTTTGCTGATGGCTGGTGTGGTGGAGAAGCTGGCTTCGCACGGGGAGGGGACACAGCATCTTTTGGTACCCACCCTACAATGAAAAGATCTCCCTGCAGTCCAATGAGCGCAGGGAGATCTATCTGCTAGTGACCAGCACAGCTTGCCTATGCATAACTAAGGAAGTACAGATGAAGTACAGAATCAGTTAAGAAAGGAAATAAAACTATTAACAGAGTAAAATAATTAGCAGCCAAGTTAATTATTTGCTTTAATTATACCCTATTAAATCCTATCACATTTTGCCTTTGCAAATACTTCATTTGTTGTGTCCATGACTAAAAACTGTTCCATTCATATGTGGTGATAATGCACCCTATAGAAAAGTGTAATAATTCATTCCTGGTATAAATGTCAAGCAAAAATGGTCATTCTGAAAATGATTTGGGACTCAAACAGGAGTAGTTGGTTTTTATAAGCTCCGTGGGCCACCCAGCAAACATGACCGAGTTGAATGCAGCTCTTAAGGTTAATTTCTAACTGATACCTGTTTTAATAAGCGTGAACTTTGCTTTCTGCCAGGCCTCTGCCTGAATGGCCTCAAATTCATTTTCCCGTGACCTTTCTCTGCATTATCTGTAGGAAGTGAATCCAAGCAACCAACGCATAGTCAGCACAAAATTATCTTAGACATCCCAAATGAATATTAACAGCAAATACTCAGCAACGTTTACTCAGCTCTGCTCTGGGTTGATCCATCTGAATGAGTCCTGTATTGCTTCTATTCTGATGTCTCATCCCAACTAAAGATGTTGTTCCTGCAACTACCTTCTGCAATGATCTTGTAGGCACTCCCTCCTCCTTAAAGCTTGGAGATGGGATGCTGCAGATGTATCTCTTCTAAAGCACCAGTGGGAATTGAGAAATCCTTAATGTAGCCAAGTTCAGCTTTTCCTCCTGTAATGCTTCTTCCTTCCTATGTTTTGGGACTAGATCAGCTGCAACGGCTTTACCCTTAGTGACCAAAGAGGACTGCAGGCTGTTGGTGTGGGAATCTTCCCCAACCTCTGCCAGGTCAACCACAACTGCTGGCCCAACTGCACTGTCATCTTCAACAACGGCAAGTGAGTGGATTTCTTTCCTCAGGCACAGTGGGGATGCATCCTAATAAGCAACTCAGCAGATGTGACTAACTCCGCAGTGTCAGACCCCATTCTTGTTCCTTTCTCTAGCTCAGAAAAAAATACATCAGGATTTTCTTTTTAAAGAGAATCTGGTTTCTCTCTCATTATTGTCCAATGCAATAAACAAACACACAAGATTTGACCCCAGATCCAGTGAACTGGATTTTTCCCTGATTTCTGTGAGGTTTGAAACCAGACTTAAGATAGGCAGATAAAGTACTGAAGATGGACAGATAAAGCCTAGATCACCCCTTATATTAAGGCTTTATTTAAGGAACAGTTATGGTTAATAAATTATTAAAGATTGTATCAGGTCCACAGTCCAAGAGTTTTTCATAACCAAAGCTTACAATCAGCTGTATATCACTATCTGCTGATGTGTTTATGACCATTCCTAGCACAACCCTCATCTTTGTGAGTGTTCCATCTCTATTAATCACTGATTAACTCTTTAGCAATGGGATCTTAATGACAATTGTGACTGTTACCCTCAAATCGAGCCACTTCAGAGTGCAGGATGCCCAAAGCTGCAGGGCATTCTCCATTCCCACCCAATTGCTGTAAGAAAACTTCTGTGGGATATATGAGATGGAAAGAGATTAAGTGAGAAATGCAGGAATGTTTCAACAGAGCTGGGAGTGGAGGCTGCTGCTCTCAGAGCTTGGGGCAGCCGATAGGATGGATGTATTGGCCCTTCCCAGCCTCCAGGTACAAACTGCAGCTGATCCATCAAGTTGCATCACATGCAAGACATTAACTATTAGGAATCTGCTTGCCAAAAGCTGCACAGCCACAGTATTTCATCCAGATTTTCCACTAAGGTTGTACAAATTTCCATGTTCACCAACCTTTAGTGCTATAAGTTAACCCCTCAGCCTCCCCTTCTTGAACTAACACACTGCTTGTGCACTATAGTTATTGCTGCTGATTTTACCTGATAAAACTACACAAGCATTTGTCAAGTGGCTGATAAACAAGCAAAGCGAAAACAAAGCTGCATTAGGATAACTTATGCTGGGAAACAGGGTCTTATCCGAGGTTAGGTTGGATTCTGTGCTCTGATAGCCAATTGCTCTGGATCAGATCCTTAGCGAGATGATGAAGAGCCTTTCCAGCCAGCCTGGGAGGTGGAGGAGGAACTAGAAATGATAAGTCTGAATTTCTGGGTTGTAAGAAGAGGAATGGCATTTTGTTTGCCTGGCAGCTTGTCGAAGCTCCCACATGTATCCTGTTACTGACTTTAAACTTGACCATCTGGCTATTGGCAAAGTAAATTATGAAGGTTTCTTGCGTTCCTGTGCTAGCCTGATGATAAGCCCCTGTTGTGTCTATCAAGGCAAAATACCGGACTTGAGGACCCACTAAGCTCATCACATAGAGCATAGTCCTTGCTATCCCAGTATGATTTCCATTTCAAGTTGTGTTTTAGAGAGCACTACTGATGTCAGTGGAGATATTTCTGTGCAGAACTACCTCCCCCCTTGTGCCTTTAAACCTCAAAAGTGGGTTTTGCACAACCCATGGCCAAGACCCCTCCTAAAATCACAGCATGGGACAATTCTCCTTGGCCCAGTGATGGGCAACTCAATGATGGCTGCTGCATAGCAGAAGTGAAGCTCTCATTCAATGAAGCATGAGCCAGCACAGGGAATCCTTTGTCTCCTGCCAGGATGATGTCCTGATGCCCTACGCCGTGTACCCATATTTTTGATGTACTTGCGCCTGTGTAAATTGCAGATGTTTGTTTTGTCTTTCAGTCATGAGGCTGTAAGATCAATGTTCCACACACAGATGAGGTGGGTCGGTCTCGAAAGCATCATCCTCCCCCCTTGCCCTGTACCCCTCATGTCCTGTGTTTAATGGAAAAGCTGCAAACAGCCCGAGGGGGTTCACTTCTCCCCCGTGTAAAGCCCCACTAAACCCAAACCTCACTTAACTCTGCATTTTGTAGTACATTAAAACCATAGTGGTAATCCTGTGACTGTCTCCCCTATGGTGAATTCTCCCTCTGCCTTCCCACCCTTCTCCCTTGGCTTCCTCCCTGTTAGTATTTCTCCTCTCCACCTCTCATTTCTCCTCCCCTGACTACGGCAAGAGCGTGAAAGTCAGAACAAGGTCTCCCTAATCTTGTACAGCCCAAAATAAACCCTTGCGTGTTAGGAGATGAGAAATGGTTGCATTACTGACATACTAAATAGTCCACGTTTCTTCTGCGACAAGCGGTGCCTGTTCAATCCTTTGTCTACAGTAGCAGTACTATGAGATGTAGGTTTCAATCCTCTTTTATCATAATACCTGATTAACGTTTCACCTTTTAATGATGCCACTGTTACCTGATCCAAACTAAAGAAATCACAAAACTATGTGCAAAGAAAGAAAACTTCTCTGCTTAGCTCACTGCACATGGTATATTTTAGTTAGCCCTGTTAAAGGGACACTGTTGCCTTTAAACACTCATTTCAAGCAAATATGTCTTTCCTCATATAAGACATGAAATACTTTTGAAGTGCTCTTTTTCACCACTGACACTTTCTTGGTGCAGTACAGGTAGGGTAAAAAGAGGCAAATGAGTTTCAGTCTAGAGTTGCTATTTTGGGGCAATTTGAGTTTTGAGCTATCAATCAGGCACACTGTCTGTGTGTGTCTCTCAAGGTCCTTAGTGCTTGGGGCAGGCACTGGGGAAAGAGCACAGCACGAGCTCGGTGGGGTGCTCTTGGCTGACAGTGTCTCTTTAACTATAGCATTTAAAATATGCCATGTGTTTCCAGGCTTATCCCAAATGCTGTCAATCTCCTCCACACAAGGGGTGGCTGCTTAAAATATACCTACAGTGCTTAGGCTATCAGGGGCATCATAAAAGTCAAAGGCTTGATTCTGCTTCTCTGGTTGCATGACTCACTTTAACGAGGATCCCGTCGAGTGTGAACAGGAATGTGTGTATGTGTCAACCTTTCTGATGGGAATTGCTCTCTTCCATGCACTTTATCCTTGAGTAGTAGGTTGCTTCTTTCTCTGGCTCTCATTTTCCTGTGGTTGTGACATAACCAAGAGCTATCTTTCACGACGACGGCATGTTTAGTGATAAGTTTTGTCTGAAATATGCTGTTGGTATGATCTAACACCCACAGAAGGGTAAGACAAGCCTCAGAGAGTAGTTTTCACAGCAGCTTTAGCACAGCTGAAGAGCTCAGAGTTAAGCTCTTGGAGCTAAGAGCTTGTAATAGGAATTACAAGGGAATGAAAAGAGAATCACAGGAGAATTACCAATTCCTATGCATAAATGTGATCACACAGAAAAAGTTGTGTCTTTCCGAAAATAGACTTATGTTTAATGCATGTGGTGAGACCTTTGAGTCCTGTGCCACTTATGCCTTTGGTGAGACATTCGCTGGGTCCCATCTAAAGCACCTCATGTTCGAGCGGGAGACAGCAGGTCCCCCCAGGTCCATCTCATAGCAGGTGTGTACATCAAACACACTGCTGAGCTCAGCAGGAGGAAGATCAAGTCATGCTGCCCACAGTGAGGGAGTCCCAGGACTGATGGACCATATGGTAGGGTGAGAGATCAGACCATGGGACTGCCTTCATTTTGATAACCTGTAAGTACTCCTACCTGCAAAAATCTGTGTAACCAACTAACAGGACTGAGCAGAGAGCCCGAAATCACTGGTCTCAAGTGCAGTGAATTATTTCTAACCATGGGTAGAGTCACTAGTAGATGGGGAAGCAGATGGATACAGAAGTAATACCTCACAGTTGGTATTTGATGACATTGTTTCCCATTCTGGCCAAATATTTCATTCACTTGAGCCTGTCAAGCCCCTGCAACTGAGAGATGGTCCAGAGTAACTGGGAGATTGAGCCCGTGGAGTGGAACAGCCAGGGAATAGTTTTTAATGTCCACATTATTTAAGACCTTTGCAGGGAGACATAACAGAAAGTTAGGTGTAAAGGTTTGGCTTTCCAAAAGCCTGTCATTAAGGGCTTGACATGCATTTTGGCTTAGTAACGCAGATTGGCAATTGAATTGTGGTTTATAGTAGTATCAGGTCAAATGAGCTGTCCAAAACCAGACGATTTCCAGGGAATTGCTTATAGGCTTTTATGTAGAGAAGCATGAACAGGGTGAGGGCATCTCTTACACAGCACCTAGAGGGAATTTGCCTTAACTTTTGGGAGTGAAAACGATCCCGAAGGCAGCACAGATTGGGATCTGGGAGTCTGGCCAGGAATGTGTACTTAAAAAAACCCCTAACGTCCAAACTCAGCATTTTACAAGGCTGGTTGGGTATTCCTGGTCCTAGGGGTTTCTTCTGCTGATCTCCTGCAGAAGTTTATGTCTCTGTTCAGCCCAGTAACAGACCATAATCTGTTTATATCTCAGGTCCTTACGTATCCCTGCAAGGGACTTGCAGAGGGGCAGGAGAAACTGGTGTGACCATGTTTTTCCTCTGAATTCAGTTAACTAAACTGCTGTCCATCTCTGCATTGCCTCCTTGAAGAGCTAAAGCACACCTAAGGGCAAGAGCTCTGCAAGGCTGGGGCAGGATTTGTCCCTGACAACTCCATGGCTGCACCTTTGCTTCTGTTGCTTCTCCCAGTGCACATCTCATCTCCTTTGCACTCAGGATCGAGCTGCGGGCACTGAGCAAGATTTCTCCAGGGGATGAGCTGTCTGTTTCCTATGTGGATTTCCTCAATGTGAGCGAGGAGCGGCGGAAGCAGCTGAAGAAGCAGTATTACTTTGACTGTTCCTGTGAGCACTGCAAGAAGCAGATCAAGGATGACCTGATGCTGGCGGTGAAGCAGGGGGAAAACAAGGTATGGGTTGTCTTGCTGTGTCCAAACCCAGAGATGACTGTGTCCTTGTGTGTCTCTGTGGCCATGGTCCCTCAGCCCGGAGATACACTCAGTAGGAACAGAGTCAGATTTTAGTAGAAGCCTGACTAGTGCCAATGTAAAAAGTGAGAATGGAATGGAACCTCCATTGAGCACACCACCAGTTCAAACCCACCATGCACAGCCAAGCCTGGAAAAGAGAAGGCTGCATGGAGACCTCAGAGCAGCCTTCCAGTATCTGAAGGGGGCCTACAAGGATGGTGGAGAGGGACTTTTCATCAGGGGCTGTAGCGATAGGACAAGGGGTGATGGGTTCAAACTGAAACAGGGGAAGTTCAGTTCAGATATAAGGAGGAAGTTCTTTACTGTGAAGGTGATGAGGCACTGGAACAGGTTCCCCAAGGAAGTGGTGAATGCTCCATCCCTGGCAGTGTTCAAGGCCAGGCTGGACAGAGCCTTGGGTGACATGGTTTAGTGTGAGGTATCCCTGCCCATGGTAGGGATTTGGAAGTGGTTGATCTTAAGGTCCTTTCCAAAACAAACCATTCTGTGATTCTATAATCCCTGTTTATCAACATAAGTGCAGTTTTTACTTTAAAAAAGCCCACAAAAGTTGCCTTTGGCTCTAACCTAAATGTCCATCACTGGGCAGAATGCTGAAATACTAGAAATCAGGCGCAGAGCTGACGAAAAAGCTGGTTTAGATTTTGGGGTGTTTTTTTAGGATCTAAACAGGAATCAAAGCTTTGAACAGCAGAAAGCAGAATGTGTTGCAGGTGATTCATGGTAATAGGGCTAATCAGCGCTGCTGAAGCTGTATGGTTTGTAACATATGTACCATCACAGGAAGGTGGGAACCCTCAGCTTCCAGTCCCTCCTTGCAAAAGCCTCTCACAGGTACAGGCACCATCACTTGACATTTGTGCATGTTGCTGTGGGCAGACTGTGAAGAATTGACATGTTTGGCTGTTCATTTTTAAGTAAGTTGTGTTTTCCTTGGAGGTCTCCCAGGTCATGGAGTGGGAGGCTGTAAGGCTGTGCCTTGCTATTGGCAGTGGGATGTGTTGCTTGGCCACCAGCTCCAGTTTATGAGCAGCCTGGTAGCTCTAAGAGTTACTTTTTGGTTCCTCTTGGAACCATCCTTGGTCCAAGGATGTGATTGCTGGTACATTTTTGTCCACTGTGGCAGTGTTACCTTTGGGGGTTTCTACTCCTGGAAGCTTTTTGAAGTGTATAAGGGAAGGCAAAGCAAGGCAGGGTAATTTAGCCTGTTATCAAGTCATTGATCTGCACGACTGAGCAGTCACATAATGAATCAGAGAGTACTGCTTCAGGGCTGATGTGGAGCAGGATCAAACAGCAAAGGTGGGATGAGGAACCATCACCTCAGACCAGCACTGCCAGCAGGAGAGGAGTGCAAAAGCCTTAGCCTCCAGCTCAACAGTTACCAGAAAGCCAGGCTCAGTCGCTTGTGCTTTCTTTCATACAGGTTTCAGTCAGGATGGATACAGAAACATTGACTAGAATCATGAATAGTTAGGGTTGGAAAGGAACTCAAGATCATTCAGTTCCAACCCCCTGCCATGGGCAGGGACACCTCACACTAAACCATGTCACTCAAGGCTCTGTCCAACCTGGCCTTGAACACCAC